>OY821519.1:25315373-25587873 GCA_963682025.1 Cordilura impudica | reverse complement strand
ATAAAATACAATAAAATACAATAAAATAAAATAAATTAAAATAAAATAAAATAAAATAAAATAAAATAAAATAAAATAAAAAATAAAATAAAATAAAATAAAATAAAATAAAACAAAATAAATTAAAATAAAACGAAATAAAATGAAATGAAATAATATAAAATTAAAAAAAAAATAAAAAATAAAAAGTAAATAAATAAAATAAAACGAAATAAAATACAATAGAATAATAAAAAATTAGAAATAAAAATAAAAATAAATAAAAAATAAAATAAAGTAAAATAGAAAAAAGAATAAAATAAAATAAAATAAAATAAAATAAAATAAAATAAAATAAAATAATATAAGTTTAAAATAATAATAAATAAAATAAAGTAAAATAATATGAAATAAAATAAAATGAAATAAAATAAAATAAAATATAATAAAATAAAATCAAATAAATTGAAATAAAATAAAACTAAAAAAATATAATTAAATATAATAAAATAAAAAAAAAAAATAAAAATATAAAATAGAACATAATGAAAAACAAAATTCTATATAAATAAATATTTTACCTAATTTTAATTGACTTTTGAGGTTAATTTTTATGTGGAAAATATCGATTAATTTTTGAGCGTTTGATTTAAAGATGTTTCATATTTTTGGGTACCATTTCATTTTTTTTTTTGCCTTTTGCATATTTTTTGGACAGAATTTCAAAATAATTCAGATTCAAAATATTTTATTGATATTTTTTTTATTAACATTTAGTTTTCTTCTTCTAGTGTACGGTTACATTTTCTAGCAAGTGTATTTGTATATTTTTATACTTAAGTACATCTATTGTTGTTGTATTGGGAATGTAAATTGCTTTGAGTACCCTTTTTTGATGGGATCGAAAAATATTTTATTTTTTAAGAAAAATAAAATACAAAAACAGCAAACGTTATAGGAATGAAAATGGAAAAAAAATTTTAAAAAAATATACAATACAAAAAGGGAGGTTTACCAAGAAATTGAAGCGTAAAAGTAAACCATAGAAACCTTAAACCTTGTCTTTGTTGAATTTTATTTAACTTTAACAGAAAATAAATCGACATGTTTTTTTTTAAATTGACATGAATAACGCCATGTCGTCGTAGTCGTCTTCATATACAAAAAATACTAATAGACTGCGTATGTATGTATGTAAGTAAGTAACGAATAAAGGGGTTAAAAATTGATTTGTTTGCTAATAGAATTTTGTGATATAACAAAATATTGAACGTATAGACTATGCTGAATATGCTGCTGGCAAATAAACATATCCTTTTTCTTTCCTTTTTAATTCTCTCACACTTCCTTTTTGAGCGGTAACAAAAATAAGAAACGAAAGAACTCAGTGATGTGCAACCTTTTAGCTAATTTTCCAAATCAGAGTTAATTTTTGAAGATTAAGTTTTTTTCCCTAACAATTGAGTTTTTGCTTGGTTACTGAAATCACGTGCCAAAGTTAGTTGTTTAGTTTCAATATAAAATTATATTTTCTTTATACGCACATACTAAAACATATGAACAAAATATAGAAAAAAAGAAAAAAAAATGAGACATTATGCCAAACATTATTTCACTTTTTTTTTTTTTGCCACAAATGAAGATTAACATCATTTGAGGGTTAGAAATTGTTTTCAATTTAAATTCAATATACATCCGGTTGTTAAGACGCTGTGTATTTGTGTGTTTTGAAACTTACATTGTGTGGATGGTGATGATGATGACGACCACGACGACAACTACAACAATTTCATAATATATCACATTCAGAAAAAGGTCGTATGGTCAAATAAATACAGTATTTTGCAAATCCACCACTATTTCTTAGAGAGTGTTGGGAATGAAATTCAATTCGTAAAAAAATCCAAGCTACAAAAAACACAAAACAAAACAAGCGAACTGAAAAAGTGGCGTTGTTTTGATGAATGACTGTTTGTATTTATATCTGTAAGTTTGAAAATGTATTCAGACAGAATTGAATGGATCGGATCATTTGGACAAATGTTTGAAAATGACGTTAAGCTACTACAACGACTCATCACACTATTATCGAGATTAACGTTCAGATATAAAAAGAACTTTACTCATGCACAAACACAAACACACACACACACACACACACACACACACTCACTCTTAAACACCGTGTCACACACGTTTGCCGTTTATTGGGTGGCAAATATATTCATATATTACACACTCCAGTGATGTTTCGTCATCACCATCATTGTTGTCTTCATCGTCACAGGCAACATTTAAAGGAACAACAACCCTAAAGGCGTTTTCTACATCAACATAATTGTCAAATAATTTTTGTTGCTTTTTTCAATTGTTTTGTATAATGGTGTGCACTCGTTCGTATGTGTGTGTTCGTTCGTTCATCATTGTACAAATGTATATTAATTTTTGTTTGTGCATTTATTTCAAAAATTAAGTTTTCATCTGAAAATTTTAAACTCTTTTAAAATGCTTTCGAGAAAATTTGTGTGCGTGCGTATTATCATGGTGGTTGATGTTTGCTGGTGGTTTGAATGTTGCCAACATGATTTCTGTCAAATTGTTTAGTATGTATGTATGTATGGTAAACACGCATGTAATCGCTTAAAGGCATTGTTAAATGTCATCCTCTACAAAATAATAATGATGATGATGTTGTTTTTGTTGTTGTTGTTGCTTATGGTGAAGCGTATGCTAATATAATCAGGAAAGATATTAAACTGAAATACCAACAACAAAAAAAAAAAAAGACTGTTGAGTGTTGATGTTTGATATGATTTTAAATTTATTTAAGTTTCAAGTGTTATAAGAAGTACTTTTTAAAGTTAATTTCCAGGAAATTACGATGAGAATGATTTTTTATGTAAATATTTTGATAATAGTCAAGAGGATTTTAAGGAGTTAGACTTTTGTGTATCTTATTCGTATTCACAATGTTTTGTATGAGTACGACTACTACTGTGTTCAAATGAAAAGTTGACTTTTGTTGTAAAATTAAAAATCTGCATTTATTCTTCCAAATATATTTTAACGCCTTCAAAATAATCCTCGATTACTCGAGCTATTTGATCTGCTCGAAGCTCACGCCACACAGTGGGGCCTGTTGACTTTTTTTGTTGCAAAAATCATAACTTTTAAACAAATTAGGGTATTTTAAAAATTATAAATGATTTTGAAAGATGACTTCCATACCCTTAAAATGAGTGGAAGGTGGTAGGTCCACAGGGGGCTTCAGTATATCCTATCAAAGTTCAATATTATTTTGGTGCTAATATTACATGGTGCAAATATAAAAATAATGTGCTGAAATTTGGAACTTTAAGTGTTTTTGACCCAAAGATGAACCCTACTTAAATTTGTTGTCCCCATACAAATTTTCCATCAAAATTGGTTTTAATGCCACTGAATGAAGCCAATGTTATTCTATTGCGAATAAATTTGAATCATAAGGGTTTATTAGGTCAGTGACGACATCTATAAAAAAATCTTTGAAATCGGTCCACGTTTGGACCTAGTCCCCGCACAAATTTTCTTCAAAATTTGGTTAAAATGCCACAAAAGATGACAAATTTGCTAATTTCTGTATTATATTTAAAAAATATACAAAAAATAGTGGAAAAAACTCTTGAAAATTTTAATGAAATTGGACCAAAAATCGGGAAAATAGGTCCAAAATTTTCCCGATTTTTTTTATAAAGAAACACACCCAAAGTTCACAAAATTCCAAATTTCACATTGAAATTTTGTTAATTAGCCACTCAAAAGTCTTATAATTTCACAACACATATTGTTTAAATCCGAAAGTCTAGAAAAAAAATTCCACTCTAATACAGCATGTTAAACTAATATTAAATTTTTTATTAATATTTCAGATACACATCTTTGAAATATTTTTAATATTAATATATGTGTTAATGATATCTATAATATTATTAGGCTAGGCGATTTATTGTGACCGATGTTTTGTTCTACCGTTTAATCCCGATTTCGGCGAAACGTGTATTACCTGAAAAGGTATTTCGTTTCAGCCGTTTTGCAGATTTACAGATTTTTAAAATTTTTCCTTTATTTTGAGTAAATTGCATTTAAAGTTGCTACTAACACAAACATAAAATTATACATATGCTATGTGTGTTTTATTAAATTTGTTAATGTGTTTGTTAATGAGTTTGTTATCTTCATTCACAATAATAATAAACCATAAAAGTGTTGGTTTGTGAATTGGCTCAATTGAGAAATAAAGCTGCCTAGAAATTGCTCTCGAATTTCGAGCGCTGGAATCTGCTAGTAGATATTAAGTTATTTAGCAGAGCCTACGGTCAAGCTCGAGTACTCGAGCTATTCGAAGCTCGAGCTACTCGAGTAGTAAATGAGCTACTCGAGCTCAACGAGATCGAAAAAGATCGGAAATTTTGCAAAAAGTGTAATAAAATAAAATTTTTTTTTTTAATTTTTTCACTGTCTGTAATTGGCTATATTCATAAATTACTCAAAAAAGTTTTAAACCATTCCGACCAAAATTGTGGCGTCGGTATAGCACTACTGGACTGATATTGGCCACTTTCTATAAAAATGTGTGAAAATATGCTCTTATTTGAAGTTTGATGATATTTTCCAGAAAATTGTCCACGATGACGTAACAATAAATAATATTTTTTAGAGCTGTGTATATAAAGAGAACACTTCCTTCAAGTTTCAAAGCATTCCGCCAAAAATTGAAGCTTGGAGGAACTACTACTCGACAAAAAACAGAAACTAAAAAACATTAAAAAAAAAAATATTTTTTTCCAAAAAAAAAAAAAATATATTAAAATAAATTATAGTTGTTTTCTATTCGACCTTTCCAATTTCGATATTCATCGAATATCATCTTCAGGGAGTATAGTGCAAGTGCAATTTTTAATGACAAGTGATGAAGTTTAGTTTTATATTTTTATAAAAATCCACTATACTCCCTGAAGATGATATTCGATGAATATCGAAATATTGGAGAATAAAGAAGAACTTTAATTAAAGAAAAAACCCAGACCTCGAGCTCGAATATTTTATTTTTACAATTGATATTAAAATAAAACAATTTTTTTCTTCACTGCCCGTAATTGAACTTATTCAGAAACAAAAAATTAAGTCATTTCGATTAAAATTGTGCTCTGGGCGAACAACTACTCGAAAAAGATCAGCCACTTTCTATAGAAATGTGTGAAAATTTGCTCTTATTTCAAGTTTGATGTAAGTTAAAAAATAATTTTCCATCACGATTTGCAAAAATTTTTTACTATTTGCAGTTGCAAATATATCGTGATAATCTTCTTAAAATTTCAAAGTATTCCAACAATAACTATGCTGTTGGCGAACTACTACTCGAAATAGCTCGACCACTTACCATACAAATACATATATGAAAAAATTCACTTCCTGCAAGTTTGACATCGATTTATAAAAAAATATTTAAGGTATACATGGCACAAATTTATGCTTTTTAAAGTTGGAGATATGAGTAAATTGCGTACACCAAATTTCAAAGTAATCTCGCCATAATTGTGGCTCGGACGAACTACTACTCGAAAAAGATCAGACTCTTCCCATACAAAAGAGTTTAAATTTGCTCCTTATTTCATGTTTGAGATAATTTTACAGAAAATTTTTTATAATGACTTAGACAAATGTTATATTTTTTAGAGTTGAAAATGTAAGGAGAGTATTTCTTTTAAATTTCAAACGATTCTGAAAATAATTGTGGGGTGGACGAAATACTACTCGAAAAGGCTTGACCACTTTCCATACAAATGTATGAAAACATTCACATTCAAAAATACATGGTAAAAATTAATACAAATTGTAGTCCCTCATATCATCAGATTATTTTCCTAAAATATCGGAACACTCGGATGAAAGGTGTGGGGTTGGCGAACTACTACTCGAGAAAGATCAGTAAAGAAAGAAACAAAAATTAAAAAAAAAAATTATTTTTGTTTTTGATGTGTAAACCATCCATACGCGCAGGGGGTAAAAATTATTTCACAATACAATAACAAAAACAGCATAAGATGTAAGATGTAAGACTTAAGACTATATCGGTGTGACTTAAGATTGCATTGGTGAAAATATTATGACATGTAATAACTTTTTGTCTCTGGTTTCTACAGTATATTTCTTCACTTTTTATAAACATTTATAATTAATTTCCTCAATCATTTAGAAATATTATTAACGTAATAATTTATTCCATATAAATAACACAATTATCACTGCATTTAATATTAATGCTAATCAAACATAAATAAAAAATAAATAAAAATAAAAAATAAACGAATTACAGTAAAAAGCAAGTGTTTGGAGATAAAATGGAGGGACAATTCATTGGAAAGTGTTTGGAGAAAAAAATGAAGGCACGATTTCATTAGGAAGTGTTTGGAGATAAAATGAGGGAGCGAATAGCGTTGTAAGAACGTTTTGAAATATGAAAAATTAAAAATGAAAAATAAAAAATGGAAAATGAGAAATAAAAAATGAAAAATGAGAAATGAAAAATAAAAAATTAAAAATCAAAAATGAAAAATGGAAAATGAAAAATAAAAAATGAAAATGAGAAATGAAAATGAAAATTGAAAAATAAAAAATGAAAAATAGAAAATTGAAAAATAAAAAATGAAAAAAAAAAAAAATGAAAAATAAAAAATGAAAAACAAAAATGAAAAATAAAAAATGAAAGATAAAAATGGAAAACGAAAAGTAAAAAATGAAAAATTGAAAATTGAAAAATAAAAAAATTCAAAATCAAAAAAAAAAATGGAAAATAAAAAATGAAAAACGAAAAATAAAAAACTAAAAATTAACCAGTGAAATAATAAATATTTTTATATTAGCAGAGCCCCTGCAGCTGATACACAGATGACGCTTTCTGTTTGGTTTTAAAAAAGTGCCACAAAAGCATCTTTAATTACTAGGTGTTTACACATCTACCCTGTGATCGGACTCACATGATTTTTTTTTTCAACAATTGCAACTGACTATATCACTCAGCCACTTTCTATACAAATGTGTGAAAATTTGCTCTTATTTTAAGTTTAATGTAATTTTAATGAAAATTTTCCTTCACGAATTTTTACAAATTTATATGTTTTGAAGTTGTAGATTTCAGGACATTATATCCTTAAAATTTCAAATTATTGCAGGAAAATTGTGGAGGCGGCGAACTTATACTCGAAAAATTATCAGCCACTTTCAAATCTTTTCACCGAAAAAGATCATTTCATTTTCTATACAAATGTACTCTATGAATTTTTCTCAATTAACTAGTTTAAGAGCAGTACCTGTGTAAGTTGAATATTATCTATATTATTTTCTGATTTCTTTTTAGGTTTATTCTTAATTTTAAAAATATTTTAGAAAATCAAAAACACATAACAATTTTTTTACTGATCTTTTTCGAATATTAGTTCGCCCAACCCATACCTTTCATCCTAGTGCTCCAATATTTTAGGCAAATAATCTGTTGGTATGAGGGACTACAATTTGTATTAATTTTTTCCATGTATTTTTGGAAAATATCTTTTAGAAACCGCTGGCTTTAATCTAGGATTTTTCCTGTAAACGTAAACTAAAATCCCAATAGGCCAAGATTCAGGGTCAACGATTCTATCAATATCTCACATGGGATAATCAACATGAATCAGGATATGCTACGATTAAGGTCAGCATTAATCTAAAAACACAGGTTTTGGACTTAACATAGAATAATAAGTCATTGGCAGTTGTATCCCGACGGTCAAATTTTTAGGTCCCGAAAGCAGTTTGTCAGAAACGTTGTTTGCATGATCGTTCAAAGGAGCGGCACTCTTGGGTGAAGAGCTCAGACCACGATTTGGGTCAATTGAGGCAGTCAAGTTAAAAGAAGGCATCGAAGAAGAATTTATAACCGGAGTGGCAGTGACAGATTTTGTTATTTTGAAAAACTATTCTCTACATATACTCAAATTGAAATACTAATGCCCGTTTTCTCAATAGGCGATTATCTTTTATCCCAATGAGAAACTGCCGATTTAAGAAATTTGGTTTCCTCAATGTGTGGTTTGCTTCTATTTTGTCGCAAAGCTAACCGGTACTCATATGCCAATTATTTATTTATCGTACAGATAAATTATTCTCCCAACTTTCATATCTTTTTTGAGAGCCATTGCCAACTGAAAATAATTCTCCCAACTTTCATACGTATTTTGAGAGGCACTGCCAACTGAAAATAATGGGAAAACCAAAATTGTTAACAGGCAGTTTATCGGTATAATAAATTTATGTCCTGGTTAAGTAACAGCCAGTTTGACGATTCATTGAGAAAACCGGCATAACAGCTTTATCCAAGTGTTTAATGAATTGTGAAAGAATTTGTTGATTATAAATTGAAGTTCCCCTTGCGTCTTAAAAAAATCGAATGAACGGGAATTAAAGCCAAAGAAAACGAGGACAGTTCCATCTGCAGGCAAGGACATGGTGTCGCTTTTTTGGGATTTGCGTGGGATAGTCTTCATAGAATATCTTGAAAATGGAAATACAAAAAACATACTACTGTTTGATTTAGACATGTGCATTAATTAACACATCCAGTATTGTGATGGCCAAAATTAATGAGTTAAAGTTCGAATTACTTCATCAAGCACCCCACACGGATTATTTTCTGTTTTAAAAAGTGAAAAAAACGCTCGATGGTAAAAGATTTGCCAACAATGAAGAGGTGAAGTCTGGGGTTGATGGCTATTTTTTTTTATTTATTTTTATTAGAAACCAACACTCCACTACAAATGCAGTACATTATGTTGATCTAATGAAAATAAGATATGGGAAGGAGGAAAGAGAGAGTAGTATTGTGTGGATATTCGACTTCAACTTTTTAGATTGTAACTGTCAGGAAAGACTTGTGTGAGGATTTTCTTATACATACGTCTACTGGAAAATAGATTACAAACGGATGTGATCTACTAGAGAAGCGGGTAGAGCCAACTGATGCTCGGGCACTTGGAATGAGTTCGTATAGTATCTATAGAACAGTGTTAGATAACCTACATGCCGATGTTGTTCTAAATAGAGAATAGAGTTGGATATATACCCTATTGTCAGTAATGACATTGTCCATGGTCCAGTAGCTCCAAAATAGGCATTGAAGCTCCTACCCATATATGGGAGTTGTATTCCATTTTCGGTCGGATGTAAGTTGCATAGATTGTAAGGAGATCAGAGGGAGTGAAATAATTTTTGCACCGCTCAAGAAAACCTAAAGAATTAATGCTTTTTTCGACATTTGAAAACGGACATCATATTGAATTTCCATGCCCAGACCATCTGATTCCTCAATACCTACACAACCCATATATACAGATGACATTATTGAATACAAGGCCCTATAAGTCAACAAACAACAGAAGGAAAATAAATGACTTGATGGTTCTCAATAAAAACGTTCATATCTATTTTTATTCCTTTCTAAATATTATATTTTAAAACGATCAATGAAGAAATTAAAAATTATGAAATATTATTACACTTGACTAAACACGATAGAACGATTATCCGTACACTTGGAGATGATAATCTTAAATATTAAAACAAATTTAATAAAATATTTGGTTGGAATTACGAATTTTTTACCATTGCGCAATAAGCGTAGTATGGCAACTATATGTGCCAGAAAAATTATTCGTACATTTTCAATTAGGTGAATCCCACGAACTATGCTACGACGTACAGGTCTCTTGCATCAATTTAATTTTAGCATTTTTGTATAAAGTTGATTTGACTTAATTATATTTCTTTGGGAAACTATATTTTGAGATAGGTTTCAAAATTAAAGAAATCGCTGCTGGAGAAGAATTATCCTAAAGCTTAGAAATGAGAATTAGTCTTTTCATGAAATAACTCGGATCTTAGGAAAAAGCCACTCCTCAGTGCAGTACGTCGTCCAAAACTATAAACCTAACAGAAAACAGAATTTCAGAAATACTGCTTCCCAAAGAATCCTTCGGCAAAAACAGCCGTGGTCGTATAGCACGTAGAAAACCATTCATTTCCGATGTCAATAGAAAAAAAAGGTATGAACTTTCCAAATGAGTACGTAAATAAGGCTCCAGAATTTTGAGAATGTGTTTTAGTTTGAGATGAAAGCAAGTTTTTCATTTTCACATTACATTAAATGGATCAAATTGCATACATAAGCATTTTAAAATATAACTAGCAGATTCCAGATCTCGAAAATCGAGCGCAAATTCTAGGAAATTTTATTTTTTCACTAAATAATGACCCTAAAAGTATGCTAATCAATTATAGCCAATTCACAAATCAACACAAAAAACAAACTCATTTTTATTACATATACATTAACAAATTAAATAAACACAAACATATCATTGTATAATTTTATGTATGTGTTAGTAACAATTTTAAATGCAATTTACTCAAAATAAAGGAAAAAATTTAAAAATCTGTAAATCTGCAAAACGGCTAAAAAGAAATGCCTTTCAAATAATATACGTTTGGTCAAAATCGGGATAAAACGGTAGAACAAAACATCAGTCACAAGAAATCGCTTAGCCTATTAATATTATAGATTTAAAAGAGAGCGCACAACAACTGGGTCTTTTTTAGTTCCAACAGGATAATGGTCGAAAACATACGGTCCACAAAGGCAAGCTGTGGTCTTTACAATATTAAAAATGAGTTGATATCACCAACCCAAAACTTTATCTTAATCCTATAGGTCATTTGTGGGATTTACTGGGGAACAGCATAAAATAACCTCAAAGGAAATGTTAAAAGCATCATTTTGGATGAGTGGGCTAAAATATATAAAAGTTATATATTTAAGTTAGTTAAGTTAATACTAAATTTGCTACCGGAGGTCCTAAAGTACCAAGGATATCCTAAAGTTAGTAAATGAAGCTATTAATAAAGTGAATTTAGTTTTTTTTTTTACAAAATATTTCAAATGCACGAATACTTTTTCGTACGAATTATTTCTTTTTTACGTTTTTCACCTGCCTAATCTTTGATACCTCGCACCCGTATTCTAAACACAATGTTGTCAAAACAAAGGTACAAAAAAGACTGGATAATAATGACTAGACTATTTACAATAATGTTTAAATTTAAGAAGATAAGTAACAAAAATTTTTGATATTTTCGAGCTTTTTTTTAATTGAAAACAATCACTAAAGAGAGTAAGAGTATAACCATCTTGGTTATTCTCTTAATCTCATCGATAAACAATTCGTTCATATGTATGAAAAAAAGGCAAACAATCATCGCTGACACACATGTTCGGTGCATACATATTTTTCACTATTTTTTGTTTTTTTTTATATGAAATGTTATCAGATTTCTCGATTTTTCTGTCATCACTGCTATATAAAAGATTATTTCGAACGTAGCTCCTATAGCACATTATTATGTCCTCCTCTAAAGGAACCACTATTTACTTAAAAAACTGATATCAAAACATTAGCTTACTGGCTTGAAAATATAAAAACCTAAATGTCTCTTTAAAATGTTATGAGGAAATTGAAAAATTTGTACAATGTTTTTAAAATCTGGTTGTAGAGACCGTTTTTTTTTTCTATACCGGAGCCTAGTAAACTCAACACAAATCAAATTTTCATATCCACAGAAATAAGATAGATCAGATTAGAAGAAAAATAATATTTAAAAATATGGCAAAGGAGTCGTGATCCACAAGAAAAAATGAATTTGAACAGAGCTATCAAAGATCTTCAAGAATACCTGCAGCTTTCACTAGGATGATTTTTTGAGAATTCAAATCCAACACGAAATGATAATTTCTCCATGTGGAAGACACTCAAATATTTTAAAGGACCTCAGAAAATGGACGCAAAAAATAAAGATGCAATCGGTGTGTGGTGTAAAACTAATTATGAAAAAGCTATGGTCTTTGCAAGTTATTTAAAAGAAACATTTTAACCCTTTCACGACCAAACCTAAACTGCTGGAAAAAATTTTTTTTTTGTGGATTTGTACTTAACGACCCAACATTTCTAAACAAAAGTGTCGTCAAAAATATTTTTTAAAATTCCTTCAAGGAAAAAATCCATGGGCCATAAATATCCCATTGGTCGTTAACGGTCAAAATTAGCAGCTAATTTACTCCGCTCAAAGCAAGTCAGTGATTTCGGTTTTTATTTTTTACATAAATAACTGGTTTTGTATTTGTTGTAAATTTTTAAATATAGATCACAGAGAATCGATTACTACTTTTTTAGTTTGTACTAAAAATGGAAAGGAAAATCGGGCCTTTTATAAAAACCCTTTTTGTTTCACAAATAACTGTTATTGCTTCAAAGATTACCATAATTGATTTTATATTTTTGAGATATTTAGAATTAATCTTTTTCTAAGTCTTTTTATTTATAGTTTTATTAATTGTTGATTTCATATTATGAATTTATTTAAATTAATAAAAATATAAAACTGAATTTTGCTGAATAATAAACCGATTCCAAATATATTGGTGTTTCTGAAAACCACAAATACTGGTCCATATTATATCAAAATTTCGATGTTTTCTGTTCAATAACGTCCGAATTAATGACATCTAAATATCATTAAAAAAACACAATTTTCAGACTTTGGGCTGACCGTCTTAGGACCTGAGAATAAATGTGTCATTTTTTTTTTTTTGGTATGGTCTGAAAGCTAAAACTATCCTCTGTCGACTCAAGTCAGCTTTAAAAAAATCGGTTGGAAAATGTAGTAAATAAAAAAAACAAGTAAGAACATTATAGTCGGTCTAGACCGACTATACGATACCCCATACCATGCGTTTAGAGACTCTATCTCTTATGCCCAACTAATTGGATATAGAAAATAAGCATAAACCAAATTTGAGTGGCATCTTTATTATTTTTTTTTGGCTGCAGATATGAAAAAGTTCATATCGGATGCTATGTCTATATTGGGACTTGGTCCAAAAATGGACCGATCCTGACCACGGCGGTAAAGTCTCTTGTATTTTGCGAAAATGTATACAAACAAAATTTGAGAAGAATCAGTGCAATATTTTTGTTTTTTGATAGATTTAAGTGAAGATCGGGGAGCAGCTCTATATGGGGCCTATGACTAAGAGTTGTCCCATAGAGACCGTTTTTGGACTATTCAATTATGGATGTAATAGACACATACAAACCCAATTTGAGTAAAATCTATACGACAATTTGGATCTTATGGCAATTTATGTCGATTTTATAGGGATCATTTGTATGGGGGCTAGGTCTGAACATGGACCGATTCCCTCCAATTTCAATAGCGTTCATCCTATGGCTTATATAAAAGCTTATATACCAAATTTCATCAAAATATATTCATATTTGCGACCTGCAGTTTGATTACAAGCTTTACATGGACACACAGACGGACGGACGGACATCGTTAAATCGACTCAAAAAGTGACTCTGGTTCGATTCGTATAATAAAAGATGATACACATGTAGACATAAGTTGTTGTTGCTTGAAAAATGGATTTTTTTGTTCGTCAACAAAAAGTTAACGGGACTTTGGATGAGAATATAACAACGTATCAAGAATTTTTCATTAATAACAACGTATGTCGCTATGTGTCGTTTTCTGAGAAAATAATTTGTAAGCGATCAAACGTAGGTTGACATACGTCGTTAGTGCTGCAAATTAATTTAATAAACATTTAAGTTACGTCGTTATTTAAAGAAAAAACTGAACACATGTAAAGAGCGTTAAAAATTAATATATTTGGCATCATTAACTCAAAACTGACAAAAATGGACATACGCGGTTATTCCAGAAAACCACAGATATGTCCCATTGATCGTGAAAGGGATAACCTATTAATTTAAATTTTGGCTTACGTCATGAAAATTTTTTTAACAAATTCTTAACTAAAACTTGCCGAAATATTTACCGGAAAGAGTGTAGTATTATATATTAGATCTTATCTTAAGACCAAGCTACTATCCCATGCCAGGGAATTGCGCTGCGGTAGTAGTGATTCCGAAACTCAATAAATCGTAAAAAGAAATAACATCATATCATCCCTTCATCGGTCCGGAACAATTCTGTGGTGTTCCAGTAGGATACATCAAGGAAAAAATTAATGAGTCGAGGGAATCACAAATTGCCGAACACGGGAACAAACGTCCCGGCCAGCGGCAAGCTAATAGATTTACAATTCCATCCAGTGTTGAATCGGAAAGAATATTCTCCCTTGATAAGAAGGACTTAAGGACCTTGACGGGATTCTTTACTGGACACTGTAATCTTAAATATCATCTACGAATAAAAGGTCAGTGTGTTACAGGCATATGTATGTTCCGCGAACAGGGGGTGGAAATACAGAACACGTAGTCTGTGAATGTCCGAAACTAAGTGGCAAAAGAACCCTTGCCCTTGAAGCAGACACTGTATCCCCCGGGACATCTCATGCCAAATAGGGTAATTGGCTTTATAAGGAGACTTAATCATTACGACAACCATGGGTTTCATAAAAGATGCGTGGAGCCTTCTTAATATAATCTAATCATTCTATTAGTTCTGTGGTAATATTCTCTAAAATATTTGGGAAAATACTTCTGAGAAGAGTCTTACCACTAGCTGAAAAATTTGACAGACATTATTTCAGAGTATCAATTTGGATTCCGACACGGGACACCAGAACAACGACATTGAACAGTAAATTACACAACTGATTTACTAGAGAATAAAAAAACATTGCTCTGCAGTTTTCCATGATGTTCAACAAGCTTTTGATCATGTATGACACCAAGGATTATCAAACGATTATTGCTAAAACCATGGTTTTTATTTTTGGAATCATACTAAGCCAATCATTGTTTTTAGGTAAAACAAAATGATGTATATTCTGACATACATGCGCTATCCGATGGAGTACACCAAGGAAGTGTATAAGGACCATTTCTTCATACCCTATTCCCATGAGATATGCCTTTTTCTGATAATGTACTAATGACACAGCTATTTAAGCCGCTAATACCGCTAAGATCGATGCCTTAACTGCCATCCAAAATCAACTTTGAAATCTAGAGTTCTGGTTTAAAAAATGGAAACGTAAACTTAATACCAGCAAATCAAACCACATGAAGTTGCCTATGAGTCCCACCAGTTAAAATAAATGGGGATATTATTCCTGATAAACATTGCATTAAATGAAGCTTAAACGGTTATTCTGGTTGCTAAGACCTAAATCACAGCTTAGTGTCGAAAATAAAATAAGAATCTGTAAAGTCACACTCAAACCTATATGGGTTTATGGAATTCATCTATTGGGTGGAGGTAGCAATTCGAATGTAGAAATTTTTTACAAGTTTCAATCAAAAACTCTACGAATGATACTAAATGCTCACTGGAATACGTTGCCATGATAAAAATGTTCCAACTGTTAAAGAACAAATACGGCATTATACTCAGAGATACGTAGACAGATTAAATTATCACCCTAATGTTCTAGCAATATGTCAATCTACTAGACAAACAAATGAAAGTAGAGACTTAAAAAATTGCACGTTCTTGACTTGCCATATAGAAGTTGATTATTCTTTGCTATTTCATTACAAATAAATTAATTAATATTTAGTTATTTTTGTTAATGTAGTAAATACTTCTGTTCATATCTAATTATAATCAAATTTATTTAATAATAGATGGATTGTAAATAAAATAATAATAAAAAAAAGTAAAACATTTGAAATGACATCGGAGTATCTTTACATTTTCGTATGTCATTCCTATGCTGTTGGGCCTAGAGGCTTCAAATTCAATGCCAATTTACTCAAAATAATGACAAACCATACTGTTATAGTTTTACCCAGGTAGATTGTTTATTTTATTAATGAGCGTAATTTTAACAGATGGACAGACGTGTTCAAGATTAACGTGAGTACCTGCCACGATGGCCTGACCTCACGGTGCACTTAGCACCGGGTGGAAACTATGCGCCCACCGGCGCCCTAGCAGTACGAGTACCAATTTGAGGCATGCGTTTGGACATGACCTCCCCCTTGGATGAGGAGCGGAGTACTATCTAAAACTCCTACCGATCTATGGGTCACGGCACCCGGTTGCAATGCAACTCCACACCGAGCTTGCGCTCTCCACGCGATTTGGGTCTAAACCACAGCCACCGCGATGCTCCCATAGGGGGCTGCACCATTGCCAGGCTGGAACTAGATTCCAGGGGCTCCTGACACCCGTGGTACAAGAATAAAGCCTCCGGTCAGGCTTCGTAGCCGAAGCTACTACCAGTTGAACTCCAAACAGTTCGGGACTGGTGGCCCTGGGCGACAAACATATAGACATAAAAAGACAAGAACACAACACAACAATGAACAGCCGCATTCTGAGTGAGCATGTGCCTCCTCAGCAGCAGCACACAAAAGGACAACAATAAACATAGCCCCTCGCGGACGCTCGACAGACAACGCATAAAACGACAGGAACAGATACGCTGGAACAACTGGTAGTAGCAACAACAGCAAACAGCAGGGAGAGAGCCGACGACGGTGCACTGTTGTGGAGGGACAGATACTGATATATCAGCCCCCGCCAACAGTCATTCTCATATCCAAAATCCAGGCACGACGATATGCACTTCTGGAGCGACCACCCATTGGCAGTTAAGCACCACCACGGATGCCCGCATCAGAAGCCACCTCCACTAACGTCCGGTTTTCCTACGATTGAATACGCCCCTTGCGTATTCACCTAAATTTCTAACAGTCCGCCCGTCAACACCAGGTCAAAACATGTACCCAGTCCTCCGGCCCTTGCCCACACCTACAGTCCGGCGTATCGGACAGATCCCTCTTATGCAGAAAAGCATTCAAGGAGCCATGCCCAGTCAGTAAAAAGCCCAGACTTAAGCCGAAGCCGAAATCCGGGCGGTCTCTAACGAATGTCACGTCCCATATAAACTCGTAGGTTGTTCGCCCCTTGTCACTATCCGTCCAACGTGAACGCCATCTTGTAATAAGATGCTCGTCCAGCAGGAGTTTCACCTGCCTAAGTCTAAATTAGCGATTTCAGTCGAAGTTAGCCAGTCATGCCCTGATGTTGGCAGTCTCCTCTTAACCTTGTAAATGATACCACGAAGTACCACCTCCAAGTCATGGGGAGGTGCACCTAACAAAACTTGAAGAGCATCTGTCGAAACTGTGTGACAAACTGGCACGCAAGCCAGCATTGCCACTCTCTAACAAGACAAGGTTCGTTTCTTGCCCATAGCAGACAGACCGGTGCCGTACCATACAGACGAGCCGAACGTTGGCAGGCAACGAGAAGATCACTATATATAGCACGGACAGCTCTCCTGCTAAGGCCCCAGTTATTCCTAAGGTTGCGTCTGATACCTCCCACAACTACCGTCAACTTTTCTCTTACGGCAGAGAAATGAGCTAAAAAGTTCATCCTCTCACTAATGTGGATACCTAGATACTTGACTTTGGGCACATATCTGTAACTAACGTCTCCTGTCCGAACTACTGGTGGTCGGGCCTGCGATAAGCTGCCTTTCAGCAGCATCATGACTGTCTTTTCTCGTGACACTTCAACTCCGACACTGTTTCCCCACTCATTTATTTCACGCATGGCCCCCTCACCCTTCCTCTCCAGTTCAGCACGAGACTGACCTTCGATTAAGATGAGCAAGTCATCCGCGTAAGCACAGAGTTGGTGGGTTGCCCTTAGAGACCTTAACAAGGGATCCCTTATTAGATTCAGATGGACAGACGGACATCATTATTTATACCCTAGTTGTTATATGTACAGTTTCAATTTTAAGTATATTGATACTTTTTGTAGCAAGTGTATGTTTTACCTAAGTGTGAAATTTGCAAACGTAATGCATGAGATAATAGTTTTTTTAACTTTTGAAAAATTAATACTAATTTTATGACAACTTGTTAAAAACAAAGATTCAAAGAGATCCAGTCATTTGGAATTATTATAAGTGTCAAATGTCAAAAATGTCGTATCACAACTACACTAATGATTATTTTATGGCAGCAAATAATTTTTATTGATTTTTAAATATTGGAAATCGAAATTCAGAAAAGCATAAAATGTGAAAAGGAGTTTTTAATAATAGGTTGAACTATAAACACTAAAAAAATAAAAGTCAATATTTACAGACTAGATGGAGGGAGGTACGAGTAAATACGATATATATATTTTTGGATAACAATAATATAAAAGACAAATAAAATCAAATGTATTAAAAGACAAACATCTTTTGTACTTAAATGAAATAAATGAAAATATCGTAGCAATGACACCCGTGAAACAGCCGAAAAAAAGTCACTAAAGCTATTTTTGGGATAAGCTGATGTTATTTCTCAATCACTATGACGGTCGGTATCGAACAAGGTAACAAGAGGGTTGTTATCGTTTTCAAATATACTTACAAACACACGTATGTGTCTGTCTGTATGTATTTTTTGTTCTTTCTTTCTTTTTTCTTACTTGGCAATGATGAATAATTTTGAAATTTTTGTTTCCCCTTGAATGGATTTATTCTTTTTAGCAGATGAATATGAATGTATGTAGCAATGGATGTTTGGTTATATTTGTTTGTTTGTATGTATACACATACTTAAGTTCATGGGTTTTTACTTATTCACTGTTGATGTTCAAACAAAATATCTTCCGGTTTCCGGATGAAGTAAAGTAAGAATGAACAGCAAAAAAAAAAAGAAGAAACACACACAACTATCAACGAGTATGCAATAAAAGTATTTGTGTACGTTTAGTTGGATGTTACGCATTTAAGCAGGAGAGACGCATTGGAAATCATAACATACATATTCATGAATTTTTTTTTTCTTCTTCAAAATTTTGTTTTTGTGTTTATGTGACGCAGTGAGATTTATAGATTTTTTTTTTTTTTTATGAATTCTTTTCTTTTATGGGTTTTTTCGTAGGTTTCTATGTGACTTGAGTATTGTGTTGCTTCCGTTGTTGTAGCATATCAGAAGTATGTTTTTATGCGGTAAATACTGTGAAGTTTTAGACAATATCCTTTTATTGTAATAGAAACAACAACACAATCACAAAGACATGTTGGAAAAATAATAATAAAAAAAAACATAACTCGCGATTAAACCGCATTAGACATAAGTCGGGGGTTTTTTATATGATCATAAATTAAAATTTCTAGATTTTTCCACAAAATTTGTACCTATTGATTTTCGATTTACATTTATGAGGTTTCCATATCAATTTCATATAAGCGGTTGGTCCCAGACAAAGGAAATACATTAAATTTGGGAAACATTTTCTTTATTTCTCAACATAATCTTCCTTTAGTTCAACACACTTTTCCCAGCGATATTCAATAGCTTCGATATCTAGTATATAATAAGAATTGTCTAACTCTTTAAAATAGCCATCAACCGCACACTCCACTTTTTCATTATTGACAAATCTTATACCATTGAGCCATTTTTTCAAGTTTGGAAATCGAAAATAATCCGAATGAGCTGAATCTTGCGAATAAGGTGCGTGATGAAGAACTTCGAATTTTAGACAATGGATTTTGGCCATCGCAAAGGTGGATGTGTGCACTGGTGCATTATCTTTCATTAACCCATTTGGCGCCTCTGTATCAAATTGAGCACATCCAGAAAAAGGAAGCCAGCTATTAGACTTTAATGTTAATAATGGTTTAATGTGTGTTAGTTTAAAAATGACAAATGTAGAATTAAATAAAGAAAAAGAAATGGAGCTGTATTGATGATAACTGTCATATAATGAACTCTGAACTTACAGTATCCTCAAGCATACAAGTATGTCCGTCCTTTTATTATTTCTTACTTCTTCTGTATTTTTGTTTTTTTATTTTACATATGTAATTTTTTAGTGTACGTTCTCCTTTATAAAGTAAATTATGAATATGTCGATTCCAGTTTATAATCAAAAACATTTTTTTTTTGGAATACTAATGTACTTAGTTGGGTACAGCGGCGGAATTTATATAAAAATTGTGGCAACACTATCGTTGTCCTACATGCAGAAATACACAAGCAAACGTATTTATATAAATAGGGGAATCCCAAAATAAGAAACTATTATGTCTAATTTAATAATTGTTTTAGTGTAGTAAGAGATCTTTATCAGATCACGTGTATAAAAGTATCGCGTGCACGATTTGAAGCTTTTTATACTTGTTATTTACGATGAATTCCAAACGTTCCTAACGCTTTCAAGGGTAAACTCGATTTTAGAAGATGGTGATGATGATCAGGAGTATGACTTTGCAATAATACCACCCGAACCGAGTGTGGTAACAGGAAGAATGTGCCGACGAGAACATGGTTGGTGACTCTTTGCCGCAAGACGCGCCTTGTGCGATAGAGGTACTTAGATGTGAGGAAAACGATAGCAGCGATGATGAACCATTAGGCGATAAGGTCAAGAGAAGTCGCCGTTAAGAACCAATATGGCGTAAGTGTCGTACTCTTCCATAGGTCGGGAGATCCCTGTTATGCTAGACAGACAAGAAGATGTGAAGAATCAGCTTCATGATCTTACCCCAGTACAAACAGGCATTACTTTCAATTAGACTCTACCGTCTTGAAAAAGTTAATCGGTATATTGATATTGTCTGGGTAACACAAATTACCCAGATGAAGACGTAGGTATGAAGATGTAAGTATTGAAACGATATCAAAATCGATGGAGAAATAAAAGCGAATATCCTTCTTGTGAATAATGACGAATCTAGTACTACCAGGGACAAAATGTTGAAATTTCGTCCATTAGCTGATGATGTAAAGAAAAAAATTCCTTCAGTAGGGCATATTATACGAGCATATTTCAGTTGATGAGTCCATGGTAAAATATTTTGATCACCATCCCGTTAAACAGTTTATTAGAGGAAAACCAGTGCGGTTTGGCTTGAAAAACTTGGTAGCAGCTAGTTCCACGGGATATTACTATGCTTTTTTTATTGCGGAAAATCCGAAGAAAATTCCACTGACCCCTTAGAATCAAGAGTAGTTAAAAAATTACTTCAGAAGATGGAGACTGACCCAGCAAAGCACGATGTATTTTTCGATAAATATTTTACGAGCTATAACCTTTTAGTGGAACTCAAAATAGAAGGATATCGTGCCACGGGAACCATACGAGAAAATAGAACCAAAAAATGTCCTATCAAAAGCACAAAGCAAATGAAAAAGGAAGATCGTGCCTCGTTCGATTACAGGTTTGATAAACAAAATGAAATACTGATGGTTAAATGAAAAGATAACAGCATCTGTACTATGGCAACAAACTATGACGCAATTGAGCCATTAGGTATTGTAAAACGTTGGTCTCAACGTCAAAAAATTGATGTTAGTATTCCAAAAGTTTTTCAGACTTACAACAAACATATGGGTGGAGTAGATGAATTGGATCAGTATATTTCACTTTACAGGATTGCAATTCGCGGTAAAAAATAATGGTGGGTACGTTTTACCTACATAATAGATGGATTAGCTTTTATTCCGTCGCTCTATCGCTAGATACTATTTACGCGAATATAATCAAAGTAAAGCTCGACCTTCATCTTCATCGGTTCCAGTATTACCACAAGATGGTATAGGTCACTACTCTAAAAAATGGAAAAACCATTAAGATGTGTAGTATGTCATGCAAGAGTTCGCTGGCAATGTAAAAAATGTTTAAAAACATTATGTGTCGAAAAACCATGTTCTGAAAAATTTCACCTATAAGGCGCCGCTGTACCCCATCGAGTAAACATACTTTGTACCTTACCTCAAGAATTTTTTTCAGTTTTTTCTTTTATTTATTTTTATTTAGTTTCCAAAGAATAGAAAAATAAACGTTTCGGAAAAATATCACTGGTTTCATTTTGGCGGTTAATGGGTTAAGACAAATATGGCCTATGTTCCATAATTTCATCACTTAAACGCTGCAATAAGTTAGCATAGTACTCGTCGTTGATAATTTTTTCCTTTTGAAGATAATCACTAGAAATTATTCCACGCGCATCCCATAAAGCAGACACAAAAACCTTGCCTGCGGATTGAATTGGTTTCGGCTTCTTTGGACACAATCCTCCCATTTTAGTCCACTGTTTTGACTATTCCTTGTCGCAGGTGTGAAGTGGTGGACCTATGTCTCGTCGACGAATCATCGCCAAACACTCTATTGAAACATCTTCAGACGCTGTTTTTGTTCTATTGTGAGCAAACGCGGCACCCATCTTGCAGATAGCTTTGTTATCTCCAAATTTTCGGTCGATATGCGATGTATAGCACCTTTTGAAAAGCCTATCATATCAGCTAGCTCACGAACCGATGGTCATACGAAACCTTTTTATGGATTTTCTTAAGGGCTTATGGCGCGGCCACCACTACGATGTTCGTCTTGGGAGCTCGTACGGCCTAGTGTCGTTAACGAAGGAACAGACTTCCCCAAAGGAGAATCTAGCTCGGCTTTAATATTGGTCGGACTTAGACATTTGAAATGAAAGTACTACATGGAGTGAAAAGTATGTGGCCTCACATAGAGATGGTGTGATAAGTGCCAATTTTGTCTGTTTATTCAGTAGGGCTAACTGTAGGAAAAAGTGATTCAAAATTTCATAACATTTAATTAGTTTGAAAAAACGTTACCGTTATATAAAGTTTGAGCAAAAATGGATTGGAAGGAGTTTCGAGTTTTGATTAAACATTGGTTTTGGGTGGGAAAAATTCTGTTCAAGCCAAAGAATGGAATGATAAACATTATGGTGAATCTTCGCTATCATATTCTCTATTGAATTCTAACGTGGTATTTTGAATTCTAACATAGTCGTACGAGAACAAATGATGCTGAACGTCCTGGTTATCCAAATGGGGCAGTTACCGAAGAAAACGTAAGGAAAGTCCAACAGGTTGTTTTGGATGATCAAAAAATTTAAGTGAGTGAGATTGCTGGCATCGTAACGATATGAACAGAGCGAGTTCGGCATATATTATATGATCATTTATACAAGAAAAAGCTCTTCTCGTTGGGTGCAGCGATTTTTAACAGCTGAACAAAAACTGACACATGTGCATGATCCAAAGTATGCTTTGGAGATGTTTGAAGTAAATTCAACTGAATTTTTACGTCGATTTGTAGCAATGAATGAGACATAGATTCATCATTATACACCAGGCAGGGGTTTTCGGAATGGACGTGGTAATATATTTTCTGATTACCTGGAGAAAGGAAAACCAAAATCTACCAAGTACTATGTTGAGTTTTTGGACAGATTGGATGAAAAAATTAAGAAAAAACTACCCACTTAAATAAGAAATAAATCCTGTACCATCATGACAATGCACCAGCGCATCGCCTGCTTTGGCTTCAGAAAAATTTAAGTCTTTACGTTACGAATTGTTGCCCCACCCCCCGCGTTAACCAGATGTGGCCCCCAGCGATTATTATTTGTTCCTAAACCTGAAAAAATGACCCCAGGAAAACGAATTTTCCACAAATGAAGAAGTCATATCACAGACGGAAGCCTAATTTGAAGGGTTTAACAAATCGTAAAGCTTCAATGGCATCAAGATGCTAGAGGATAGTTGCAAGAAGCGCACTTCACTTAACGGCGATTACGCTGAAGAATAAAATTGATTTCAAATCCAAGAAACTTGGTTTTCATTGTTAGGCCACGGAGTTTTCACTCCATGTAGTATTGAATTACATATCGGTGACCAATGTTTTTCCATGCTTGCAAATTCACTGAGATCGTATACTTTTGATGGCTTGAAAAAAAAAGAAAATAATGTGGCGGTTTGAAACTTAATTAATTTTATCAAACTTCTGCCGCCATCTACACCTCGGGTCGGGTTGCAATAAAGTCCAAATTAAAAAAAATAAATATTAAATCACTGCTATTGATTCACTGATCTGTGACACAATACCTATACGTGATGATTAATTTATCTTCAGTCTACGAATCAATTTTGGCTCGGAACAGAAAATCGAAAACTAAGCGCCGTAGGCCAAAATGGTTGTAATATTGTCATTGCCTCTAGACACTACCATATTAAGGTTTGCCAGATTGAAAAACATGAAATTTGGACCAAGAAAATTATCTCGTTTATATTTCGAAATCTAAGCCTCTTAATCAAAATGGTCGAAATTTTGACTTTTTCAGAATTGTGCACCTACCATTTTTATGGTTGGCAGATTTTATATTTCTAATATATCGGGGGTTTTCTGGAATAACCGCGTATGTCCATTTTTGTCAGTTTTGAGTTAACGTTGCTAATTATATTAATTTTTAACGCTCTTTACATGTGTTCAATTTATTTTTTTTAAATATTGACTGAGTTTTTTCTTTAAATAACGACGTAACTTAAATGTTTATTAAATTAATTTGCAGCACTAACGACGTACGTTAACCTACGTTTGATCGCTGACAAATTATTTTCTCAGAAAACAACACATAGCGACATACGTTGTTATTAATGAAAAAAAAAATGAAAAATAATTTTGGATTAGTTTCCAGTTTATAACCACTTGTACAAACTTTTGTGTTTATTTCTGTTATTTTTTG
This sequence comes from Cordilura impudica, assembly GCA_963682025.1. Taxonomy (NCBI): domain Eukaryota; kingdom Metazoa; phylum Arthropoda; class Insecta; order Diptera; family Scathophagidae; genus Cordilura; species Cordilura impudica. The sequence continues at coordinate 25,563,281 of OY821519.1, read as the reverse complement.
TCAATATTATTCTTGATACGTTGTTATATTCTCATCCTAAGTCCCGTTAACTTTTTGTTGACGAACAAAGAAATCCATTTTTCAAGCAACAACAACTTATGTCTACATGGGTGGTAGCATTGGTAGTTTTCTTTTTAAAAGAAAACGACGTTTGTCGACATAAGTTATTTGATCTGCACACACTTTAAGTGTAATATACACATTGTTTTTCGTCCTTCTCCAGGATCCATTCCTCTGAAGATTTTTGACTCAAAATTTTATATAAAGTATTTATTGCCCATACCTACAGGACTGTTAAATAAAAAGCTCTAAAATTTTTATATCGAGCCCATAATTTCAAATATAACGTTTTTTGTTGCCCTGAATATTTTGATTTTATGAAATACGCGGTTATTCTAGAAAACCACAGATATATTCTTTTCGTTTCCCTTTGTTATCTTATTAAAATTCGACTTGAGTCGCTTGATTATGATGACAAAACCAATTTCTACCAGGAGGAATAAAATGTCCTTGGCACGAGAATCGAATACGGTTGTATCAGAACTAAGGAGATATGTATTTCTTCCAGATCAGATAATCGCTTTTTCCGTATACTTCCTGACGAATGCAGCATTCTTTTTGGCCAGAATTCAAGTAATTCACTGAGCAATGAAAATAATTGTGGACCGCTATATGGATCCATCAGCTATTAATAATTTCGATATTTCAAACTGTGTAAGAGCATGTACCTTGAGGATCACATACCTTGAGGATAATATAGGATCCAGAAATTGGTGGGGCCGTGGAGTACAAGTTCGCTGACATATGTGAATGGAAGGGCTCCGATTCGGATATTTGAATCCCTTTCTCTGAGCTGTCGAACATTATAGGGGAGGCAGCCGACCTTAAATTGATGATGAGATAGACAGAATTGACTCCTTGCCAAATTAAGAGAGAACTTAAACAGACCTTGGATTTGTAGAAGTGCGCACTAGACATTGTGTAACAGCGCTTGTATGTCCCAAGAAGCGAATTATGTAGCAACTGTATGGATGTGGAAGAGGAAAAGTCAGTCCAACATCTACTGCATGGGTATCCAGGCCTGAGAGAAATGGCGTTTTAGAGATCTAGCGAAAGATTCTTTGATAATCTGGGCTGTATACGGAGTGACATCATAAAAATTGTAACTTACCTTAAAGATAGTAATTAGGAAACCATTGAACCTAGAGTTTTTATTTTTTTAATTGGAATTATATTAAAACCTACAAAAAAAAAAAACTAATATAGCTCTAATCACTATGAGCCTATCGAACTTTTCCGGAAACCCTTCCACGACGGAATTTATAGTGGTTTCCGTCACTGTTTTTGGAATAGGTAGTCAATTTCCGTTTAAAATCTTTCAAATTTGGGGACACCATTTTTATGTTCTTCAACTCCTTTTTCACAAGAGCTCTATAATTCTCCACTGGCCAAAGCGCCAGACAGATTGGAGGATTTGTCTCCCTTGGTACAAAAAACAAGCTATTGTTATTGTCCCACTTAAGAGCATTTTTACCGCGATGACAGAATGCCTAAACGGGCCGAAAATATCTGGACGCATTGTATTGGCTTATAACAGGAAGAAGTATTCTTTGCAGATACTCCTTTATATAAATTTCGGTATTTATGGAGCCCATCGTAACAAATGACTTGATTTTTTTTTTGCAACAACCGTATATTATTTGAAATGTCAGTAACTTTTTATGGAAACTTCGTCTGCTTTTGTGTCCTCAACTTATTTTCGACATTTCCTCGAGCATTACCAATATACAAATTTTGAACTGGAAGCTCCGCCATTAATTAAGTTTCGTCATCTATTATGCAGCAGGAGTATTTTTTTTTATGAAACATGGCTACAGTTGCCGTGCTCTGCTTTTGGCCTAAACATTTTTTTTGCAGCGTTCCTGTGTAAAAATTTGTGGAGTTTGTATATTTTCCAATCTGCATTGGCTATGACTTTTCGTGCAAAATAGTCCGAGCACTGATCTAACCGGAGCTCTTTTCGATATGCTTTCTATTTTCTTGGCCTTAAAAACATCATGTGGACTTTTATTTCTTCCCTTTTTTGCTTCCTATCAATGGTCAAATTCTACTGTTAGTTTCTTATAATATTGGTAACAGTTTGATTTTTTGATTCTTTAGCCAACTTTTTTAGGACCAAGTTGGATTTTGTGGAAAATTTTTATTAATTTTCGCACGTACTTCTATTAGGTCACTCATTTTAATGAAACTAACAACATATGAATCGGATTGCCATTAAACATAATAACTGACATATTTTTCAAAGATAACTTGATCAAAAAAATCAAAAATATTCAAAGAAAAAGTTAAGACGAAAAACGTGTGTTGAAAGTTTTTCGATCTCCCTTCTTAGTAGATGTTCTACTGAACGAATATGTGAACTTTATATACAGATCCGAGTGGCTCGGCGCGAGAAAATAGCGGTCAATATTCTCTTTAATACTTCTATTTCTTATTCAAAATCCTATCTTTCTTCTAAACAGTATCGCAATAGACCATATGGCTTCGCACTCGCTTTCAAGCAGGCTATCCACCTAATCTAACCTATAGCAAATCAGAACATTCGAACATGCTACAACTCCAAGTTCACCGAGCAGACGATTATCAATATCGGTGTAAAATGATTACAGAGAACAGAGGAACTGATCATCTTGAAAGACGAATGAAAAAAGCAGTTTAACCGCATACGATTTAGACAATAACTTTTACACATTTAAAGGGTGCTATCTCTTAGAATACTCGTCTTCAAACCGCAGAATCCGAATAATTCTTAAAATTTCCCAGTGTAGCTTGATCAGAAATTAACAGCTTGGGTTTTGCAATGGTTATGGACTACCTTACCCCACCTAGAGATGATACACACTGCTATATATAAACTTCAACAAACATATTCTAGCAGGAACTCTCGATGATAACTGGGAGCTCAAATAATTAGATGACGAGCGAAAAAATACATCATGTTTAAGATCCAACAACCAGCCAAAGAAAATTCAAAATTATGAAAAGAATAATCGGAAATATATAAAAATAGTGAGCACTGTAAATACGCTGCACAAGTCAAAGCTGTCATTGTATTTTGTTTATGATTTCCCAAACATTTGACAACAATGTCAATGTTTTTATTGTCGATATTTACGAATACACGCATACATTTACACACATCTGTATTAATTCTGAAGTTGAACACGTGTCAATTGAAATGTATTGTTTCTTAAAGCATACGCAGTTTTTTTTTTCCTTACCTCCCCCTTTCTAATCTCAAAATCATTTGCTGGTTTGTTCCATTACAAAGTACCACACATTTTAACTACGAGTAACTAAGGGAAATATTCAAAATGTAAGATTTTTTTTTGTTAAGTCTTGTTTGTAAAATGAATTAATACAATTTAGTCTCTGCAAATGGTATATTTATATAAACATGACATTGTGTATTTTCCAGAAATCATACATACATACATACATGTAGGTATGACTAATCGTGTGCTATAAATTTACACGAGTTTGAGTAGTGCATTCCCTTTTTATTTCATCATCTTTTACTTTTTTTTTTTCTTTATCATTTTAATAAAACATATTTAGTATATTTCAGAGAGATGAGATGAAATGAAAAATCTATATGTACTTAAGTATGTAAGTATAAATGTATGCATATTTATATTACACACATTCTACCCGCAACACTCGTAATTCTTTAGTACGTATGTTCGAAAGGCACAAATCAATATGATATTATATTTGCTACACCATTTCCAATAGTTAGTGAGACAATTTTATGAAAATTTTTCTGTTATCTGAAAATGTTTTAAAATAAAATTTGCGAAATAAAAAATTATTATAAATAGGTAAAAATTTTCAGATATTCTCAGCCGCTTGTCTAATACCTTACACTATAAATGTGGGTGAAGAATCTGAGGTTCTAAAATGGTCAGATACAATCGTATTGGCTAAGGGTATTATGGACTTTCCCAAAGATTTTAGACACTCGTCATGATGTTTTTTATATATTTTGTGTGGAAGGTGCCATCCCATTGGTCCGATTTCTCCATTATTTTTTAGATATTTACTATCTGGTCTAAATCGTTAATTTTAGCCACGACTACTCATACAGAACTTATGAACTAACACAAAGTTTCGAGGCTCTCACTATCATAGAACTCCAAATATTTTACTTTATATAGATGGTGCCATGTCCTCTGGTTCAATACCGCCCTGTTTATCTCAACTGCTCAAATTTGTATCTTATGGAAAGCTTTAAAGCCAATTATTGGCGTTAGTAATACTATGGGCTGGGAAATAAAATTGTGCTATATTTTACCGATTTTTATGACCTGATGATTAACTTGATTTTATAATTTGACGCAAGCTAGTATAGGACTATTAAGTAAAAAATTCAAATACTGTGCAAATACTGCTGCATTTTCGATCATTTTAACCTTCGCAGCACATAAGGGTTAATTTTCGTAAAATATAGCAGAACTTTATTTCCCAACCCATAGTATGGGTTTCATCTAGTTTACTAGAACAATTAATTTTTTTAACTATTCCATAATTCAAAATTTGGCTTCGGCAAGGAATGGGTTAACGTCGTTCGATTTATTCCAAATTTTTAGCATGAAAGACTTGCACATTTGGTTATTATATTTGAAGCATCGCATCTTAAAATTAAACAGCACTTACAAACTGTTATTTTTTTAAAATAAATTGTCTTTTATTAGCTTGGGGTCATATGCGACCCCAAGTCCACAAGGGTTAATGGGGTCATATTATTTTTTTCAGAAACCCTAGGCTATTAAGATAAAATATAACATTTAAAAGTAGAAAACTGATAAATTTTTGATACAAAGTATTTAGAAAGAGAACATTTACTGAATGTTTCACAAAAAACTAATTTTTCTCGAAATCCGCAAAAAAAAATCCTTGTAAAAAAATTCTGGCAGAGGAATTTACTTAAAAATTCACACAGTAAAACTCTTACATATATTTAACAAAAATTGAAAGTGCCATATCATTTTTGAAATTTTTTGCAAGAAAATTTTTTAAATCTTAAAAAAGGAGTTTCAAAATTTTATCAAAAAAATTTTCCATCTTTGACCTCATTGCGCAATAGGTTAAAAACGTGGTAATAAAACAATGCTTCATGTCTGAGTGCTCATAGGTATAGAGACAAAAAACAAATGATGGCATTGATTAATGTCATTAAGTTTAAAAAATTTCCGTCAAATTTCACGACCTGGGTTTTTTGGGACAAAAGTGGTCTGGGGCATTTGCTATTTCTCGGCGAGTTTTTATTCGATTTTGAAGTTATATAGCGTTTTAAAGAGACTAAACTACAGAACGAAATTTTCGTAAAATCTGAAAAAAGTCATATAAACACACTTGAAATGTTCAGTCGCGTTGAGGCACCTCCAAATTTTTTTTTGATTGACCCAAAACTTCGTACTTCTTAGTTTTTTTGCTATTCGCATATTTCTAGGGGGTGAGACAGAGAGTCTGAACACTTTTTCTATTAAGGGCCACCCGTATATAGGCTATCATTTCTTTCCAACAGACAGTCAGACTCTGTGTGTAGCCACCTAGAAACCACTAACGCACTTGCATTTACCACAAAGATCTGTTTTTTCATGATCGAGAAAGACTTAAGTGCGTACGGTGAATTGAATTTCAAATAGGACGAAGCTTTTCCACGCTTTCAACGTGATGTGACGAGAATCTTCCGAATAGAGGGTTTAGAGGAAGATGTTTAATAGAATACCCTGTCTGTTCCCCAGACCTGATACCACTAGACTTTTTCTAGTAGGGAGACCGTAAAACTGGAATTTACACTTGAAAACAGACAAAAGTGGAATAGTTAAATGCGCATAAAACATAAAGGAATGTTTTGCTTCAAATTTGAAAAATACAACCTTGAGCTCATGTTTGTAACTACCAAAAATATTTGACCTGACCCAACTTTTATTGTACCGAACTACTAGAATTACTTTCAGAGCTGATTTAGCGATGTGCATTCGACCGTCTATCTGTATGGCACTGGTACTGAAAGAGTGTTTTTAGACACTACGGCGTCTATTGGCAAATATTTTAAGTGCTTCGTACCCAGTGGATACCTTCCGCTCGTATTGGAAGATGCCAAAGTTCAGCCAACCCCAAAAAAGGGGTGCAGCTAACAACCCTGCAAATTTCCGCCCAATTCCGTGAACTACTTAGAGACCAAATTATAGCTTAACGACAGACAGTATGGCTTTCGTAGATGTCATTCTACGGGTAACCTGATGGTGTTTCTTTCAGAATATTGGAGTCGGTCCATTCACCGATTGGGTGAAAGTAAGGTTGTTGCTCTGATTACTTCCAGGGTATTCGATCGGGTGTGACACAGCGCCCTCTTATCAAAACTGATTAATGCTGGTGTTGGTATTAATTTCTCTCGATTTGTAACGAATTTTCTCAGAGATCGCACTATAGGTGTTATTTTAGATGGGGTCTCATCCAAAGAGTTTTAGTTAAATCCAGGAGTACCACAAGGTACTGTTCTTTTTCCTTCACTTTTCCTTATTTTTCTTAGTGACCTTCTATGACAAACTTCTAATCCTATCGACTCTTTCGACTCGACCCGAAACAGCTGAATAACCTGTCATGCAGAATATAGATCAATTTTTGAAACAAATGAGCCACTGTTTTTTCCTTTATTTAAAGTATAAACATTTGATCTCGAGCTTGATTAACTTCGAACTCAATCACTAAAATGATAAAGATCGAAAAAAAGATTTTCTATTTTTATAGAAAATAATAAAATGCAATCTTTTAAATCTCCTACTTTCATCTGTTTCGTCTAGCAGACAGACATATTCCTAGAATATTAGAGTGAAAATTTAATCTGTCTTTGAGAATAATGCCGTATTTGTTCTTTAAGAGTTGGAACATTTATATCATGAATTGTGGTATTGGCGACGTACCAGGGGACATTTAGTACCAATTGTGGAGTTTTTGATTGGAACCTGTGAAGAATTTCTACATACGAATAGCTACCTCCACCCAATAGATGAATTCCATAAACCATATAGGTTTGAGTTAAACTTTATAGATTCTTATTTTATTTTCAGCACTAAGCTGTTATTTAGGTCTTAGAAACGGGAATAAACGTTTCAGCTTCATGTTTGATTATTATTTTTTGACTTTCTATCAATGTGGATTCCAAGGTATTTAATGCAAGGTTTATTCGGAATAACATTCCAATTTGTTTTAACAAAACTCTACATTTAAAAGTAGATTTTGAATGGCAGTTGAGGCATCGATCTTAGTGGTATTAGCGGATAAAATTGTCGAGTCATTAGTACATCATAGGCATATCTGGTGTGAATGGAGTATAAAGAAAAGGTCCTTATACACTTCTTTAGGGCACTCCAGCATATAGATCATGTATGTCAGAATATGCATCATTGAGCTTTACATAAAACAACGATTGGCTTAGTATGATTCGAACGATAAAAAACATGGTGTTCACAATATTCGTTTAATTTTGTATAATAATCATTAGTACCATTGACGATCAAAACCTTGTTGAACATCATGGAAAAGTGCAGAGCAGTATTTTTTATTCTCTAGGGAATCAGTTATGTAATTTACAATCTGATGTCACTGTTCTGGTGCCCCATGGTTTTGTCGGAATGCAAATTGATACACTGGAATAATATACATTTTTTCAGCTAAAGATAAGACTCTTCTAAGAAGTATTTTCCCAAATATTTTAAAGAAAATTGCCAATAAACAAATAGAATGATTGGATTATACTAAGATGGCTCCACGCATATTTTATGCAACCCATGGTTGTCGTAAAGATTAAGGCTCTTTATAAAGCCAATTACCCTATTTGGCATGAGACGTCCCGAGGGCTACAGTGTATCCTCCAAGGGCAAGGGTTCTTTTGCAACTTCGTTTCTGACATTCACAGAGCATGTGTTCTGTGTTTCCACCCCCTGTTCGAGGAACCTACTTATGTCTTTAACAAACTGACCTCTTATTCGTAGATGATATTTAAGATTACAGTATCCAGTAAAGAATCCGGTCAGGTCCTTCAGTGCTTCCTATCAAGGAAAAGTAATATTTCCAATTGAACACTGGATGGAGTTATAAATCTATTATCCTGCCATTGGCCGGGACTTTTGTTCCCGTGTCGGCAATTTTTGATTCCCCCCACTCCTTGATTTGTTTCCTGATATATCCTTCTGGAACACTACAGAATGGTTCCTGACCGATGAAAGGATGATTGGATGTTCTTTCCTTTTCCGATTTATTGAGTTTAGGAATCATTACTATCGCAGCACATTTCCCTGGCATGGGATAGTAGCTTAGTCTTAAGATAAGATTTAATATATAATACTGCACTCTTTCCGGTAAACATTTAATCATTTTAACATTTATTTTATCTACCAGGCGATTTTGTTAAAGAGAGTTCCTAAATTTCACTCATTGATTCCGAAAATGTGACAATTCTAATGAGGAAATCCATTGGGCAAGTTGTAGTTAAGAATTTGTTAATAAAATTTTCATGACGTAAGCCAAAATGAAATTAATAGGTTATCCCTTTCACGATCAATGGGACATATCTGTGGTTTTCTGGAATAACCGCGTATGTCCATTTTTGTCAGTTTTGAGTTAATGATGCCAAATATATTAATTTTTAACGCTCTTTACATGTGTTCAATTTTTTTTAAATGTTGACCGTTTCTGAGTTTTTTTCTTTAAATAACCACGTAACTTAAATGTTTATTAAATTAATTTGCAGCACTAACGACGTATGTCAACTTACGTTTGATCGCTGACAAATTATTTTCTCAGAAAACGACACATGGCGACATACGTTGTTATTAATGAAAAAATGCAAAATAATTTTAGTAGTTTCTTTTTCTTTTTCAAGGAAAACGACGTTTGTCGACATAAGTTGTTTTATTTGCACACACTTTAAGTGTAATTTACATATTGTTTTTTCGTCCTTCTCTAGGATCTATTCCTCTGAAGATTTTTGACTCAAAATTTTATATAAAGTATTTATTGTCCATATCTGCAGGACTGTTAAAGTGTGACAAATCTAATCGGGTAATCCATTGGGTAAGTTTTAGTTAAAAATTCGTTAGTATAATTTTCGTGAGTAAGGCAGAATTCAAAATTTCTTTTAAATGACCTGCAATTAAATTGGATCATTTTGTGAGGTCTTTTAAGGTATTTCAGTGACTTCCACAAGGACTGATCATCGTTTCGTGTTGGATTTACATTTTGAAGAAATTCTCCTAGTCTTTGTTTTGGAATTTTTGCGGGTATTTTTGTTGATCTTTGGTAACTTCGTTCACATTCCTTTTGCCTTGCGGATCACGATTTGTTTGCCATGTTTTTCACAATTGTATTTTTCTGCTAATCTGACCTCTTATTTCTATTGATACGAAAATTTAATTTCAGTTGAGATTATTAGGCTTCGGTATAGATAAAAAAGCAGATTCTACAATCAGATTTGAAAAAAAGGTGCTACGTTTTCAATTTCCTCATTAGATTTTAAAGATATATTAATAAAAATTAGTTATTTAAGCCATAATTACAATTTTGCTGAAGAAGAAAATGAGAAATCATCAATGGTTCATGAGTTTTAACTGGAAAATTAAGGAAAAGCCAGTAAGAGTTAATTTAGGCTATGCCATATGTGTTCTAAAACCATTATTAAAACCCAGGTTGTTAACACTAAGAGACAAAACAGGCTAGATTTAATATTATCATGGCTAGATTTTTTGCAATGATGTTTAAAATAATAAGGCAATTACAAAAATTTTTTTGAATTGAAAACAATTATTAAATGCAATCAATATAAATGTAAAAACATACAATCACATCTTTGTATCTTTATTCATAAACGATGCATACACATTTTTCAGCTTGTACAAAAAAAAAAGCAACAAGCAATCAAGAATGTGTATGCGTCGCTTATACATATCGATATTCACATGTTCTGTTGCGTACATATAAAAATGTTTTACTATTTTTAGTTTTTTTTATAAAAAAAATTTATCGGAGTATCTTTACATTTTTATGCGTCATTCTTCGGCTATTGCAAATGCAACACCAAACTGCTGCAGATTATGACGAACATTATAAGTCAGTAGTACTACCCACTCAATCAATTGCGGACAGGAGAATGTTTTATATAGACAGACAGATGGACAGACAGGCAAACAGACGGATATTGCTAAATGGACTTCTCCATTTATATGGATCAAGAATATATATATTTATGTGGTCTCCGGAATTTATTTGGATGAGTTACAGATGGACTGACATATAAGCTAAGGAAAAAATTAAAAAGGTTAGAAAAAAATTAAAAAGGCCAGAAAAAAAATTTTTTCCTGAGGATACCAAGCCATTTGGAGATTTTACTACACTGGCCTTGTACTTTCACCCTGACTTGGAATTTGACACCACCAGAATGGCTATTGTACTACGTTATTAAAGTATAAGCGAGTACGCAACTTCACTTACATCGTACTTTTTTAATTGAAAACAATTATTAAATGCAATCAGCAGGTATGTAAACACATACAATCACATCTTTGTTTCTCTCTTCATAAACGATGCATACACATTTTGTTGCTTGTTATACAAAAAATAAAAATACAACAACAAGCAATCAAAAATGTGTATGCATCGTTTATACATATCGATGTGCACATGTTCTGTTAAGTATAAACATTTTTCACTATTTTTATTTTTTTTAAACTACTGCAGATTATAACGACCTATTGCGGACAGGAGAATGTTTTCAACAGACAGACAGACAGCCATATAGACAGACATCACTATGTTGACTTCTCCTTTTATAAGGATGAAGAATATATGTTTATCGGGTATCCGACATACGGATTGACATACTGATACATAATAAATTAAAAAGGTCATAAATAATCTAACCCATAAAAACAAAGTTTTTATTCTCTTTCTTTCCTTATGCATATGAGTTTTGAATCTCTCCGTGACTGTGCGTGACATTGCGTAACTATTTTAAAATTGATCTTTGGTCACAACAAGTTAATGGACCAAGTTTCAGATTGATTGGAAGAGAGGAAATGGGATTTAAATCGCTCCGTGACTGTGCGTGACTATGCATGACTATGCGTGACTATGTCGAAGGTAATCTTTCTTTACAGCAAGTATATCGACCAAATTTCAGATCGATCGGATGAAGGGAAGTGAGGTTTAAATCCCTCCGTGACTATGCGTGACTGTGCATGACTATGCGTGACTATGTCAAAGTTAATCTTTTTCACGGCAAGTCTATAGACCAAATTTCAGATCAATCGGCTAAAGGGAAATGGGTTTTAAAGCACTCCGTGACTCTGCGTGACTATGCGTGACTATTCCAAAATTAATCTATAACCACAACAAGACTATGGACCAAGTTTCAGGTCAATTGTATGAGGGGGAATGAGGTTGCCAGACAGACAGAAAGAGTTTTAAAAAATTTAGCCTGAGAATACCAAGCCCTTTGGAGATTTTACTACGCTGGCCTTGTACTTTCACCCTGACTTGGAATTTCGCACCCCTCAGAATGGCTGGTGCACTTTGTTATTAAGTTATAAGTGAGTACGTCGTTGGCTTAATTGAAGGGTGTTTTATTAGAGATGGACAACTGTCAGGCTAAACTTGAAAGTTCCAAAATTCGCAAATATATATGGATTTTCCGATTTTTACTGGAGATGGTTTAGCGTAAAACGAATATGTGTGATGATGTGATATTCATTTATTTAAGATAGCTGGATGATGGTAAAAATCCACCCTCTACTATATTAATAAACAGGCACACAGTCACACTAACTCTGCAATACTCGTACGTACATATGAGTATATCTATGCTAGTCTTTTGTATGCATTTTAAGTCTTTTATTTGCATATTTACTATATGTACACGAGTATGAGTATGCACGATTTCTTATTATTTTATATATGGTATATATATATATATATTTTTTTTTTGTATACTTTCAACAGTAAAGTATTTTTGTGATGTCTGGTGACTGACCCCCTTTTTGTTCTTGTCGTACTTTCAGACATAAGCGCTCTTACAATATTGTGAAAGTCATAGAGTATATAAAAAATAAATAAAAAAAAAAATTAATAGAAATAAAAATATATGCTTTAAATGATACTATGTATGTATTGCTTATTCGACTCACATATACATAAATATATGATTTGGGGTTAAAATACCCACAATTATTTGATCTTGATCCCTTTTTTCGGTTGCTTTTGTTGTCAAATAAAGATTTTTGTTTTTGAATATTTTACCCACAAAGTATTGCAAACAAATGAAATATCAAAAGCATAAACCTTTTAGTTACATTCTCGACTATAAAAGATTTTGATTGCACGAGATTTGCGTTTATCATATAAATGTGCATTGCTAGTATTACCGCAAAGAAATTATCCCTTAATAAAATTTGTACATTTAATCCTTAATATACGGGGTTGAGTGATTCTCCATCACGAAAAAAATTAGGACTTTATGCTAATTTTTATTTACAACCTAAAATACGTTTCTGACACTTATCTTATGGTGTTAGAAGTTGGAGTTGTATAGAATTTAAAACGGCCTCATTTTTCCATAGATTTGAATAGAGCTTTGTTCTAGAATTTTTGAGAATACTTAAGGATATATAAAAGGATTTTGAAATTTCTAACAATACTTTTACAATTTTTTAATTGCTAGGTAGTGTAATAATACTAACGATATAACTTTGCCCTTCTAACCGTCAGACGAGGCTTTATGTTGCAGCTATTAATTTTTCTGAAGTGTAAGGAAATGCATAAATAATGTGTAAACAATATTTGATTTTATTTAACGTTGCATATCCTTAAATATTTATATATATGTATATGTATAAAATATAAATTATGTATGTATAATATTGCGTTGATAGGATATTATTTATTTACTCTGAATATGACGTTGTTAATTTATAGGGTTGTTAATTAAATATATAAGTATAATAAAAAAAATAAACAAGTCGAATGAATTTTAGTGGTTGATATTGATTCTAATTGGGAAAAAAACTGCCATAAAATATTAAACACAACATTAAGATTGAGAAATCATAAAATAAAGCGAGGGTTATGAAGGACTCATTGAGAACAAATGAACACATTGTGCAATTTTGGCGGGCAATTGTATAGAAAAATATTTTTTCACCACAAAAATTATAGGAAATGCAATAAATGGTTCTGTTAATTTATGCAAATAACAGTATTATTTTATTACAACGAAGTTTAATTTTCGTTTGGAATAGCAAATTGTTAATATTAGTAATTTAAAAGGTTAATTTTTTAATTAACATAGTTTTACCCTCAACGGTTCTTTAAAAACATATTCCATAACTAAACACTCAGAGCAGTAATGTAAGGTTTGACTTTCTTTGAACCAGTTAAAGCACTAGTTTCAGAAAAGTTTTTATTTTAGTTCTACTTTTAGTTCTATCTTCTTTATTGCTTTTAAAGTAACGACTTCTTACGATGTAGTTTCAAGTATGTTGCAAAGATATTATGAACAAGTAAGAAAATTATAGTCGGTCTAGACCATATTTGGCAAAGTCACTTATATTTTGAAAAAATATATACAAACCAAATTTGAGTAAAATCTGTTTTTGTTTTTTTGACAGATTTTAGTGAAGATCGGGAAGCAGCTCTATAAGGGGCCTATGAATAAGAATTGTCCTATATGTACTATTTTTGGACTACTGATTAATGGATATAATAAACACATAACAACCAAATTTGACTGAGATCTATATTATAATTTGGACCTTAAGGCAATTTATGTCGATTTCATAGGGGTCATTTCTATGAGGACTGGGTCTGCACATTGACCAAATTTCACCAATTTCAATAGCGTTCATCCTATGGCCAATAAAAGCTTATATACCAAATTTCATCAAAATATATTCATATTTGCGACCTGTAGTTTGCTTACAAGGTTTACATGGATACACAGACGGACGGACGGATATCGATAAATCGACTCAGAAAGTGATTCTTAGTCGATCGGTATAATAAAAGATGGGTATAGGTTAAATATTATTGGTAGTTACTAACAGCAGCACAAAGTCATTATACCCAAACCACATAGTGGTATAGGGTATAAAAGCTCTAAAATCCTCACAGTATTAAATTGTATGGTCGTAAGTCAACTACAGACTATGTCATCAGCTGATATTAGTAACAGACAAATTTAAACATAAAGAACAATAAACAGTTAATTGAGGTATTCAATTATATCGTGCTTTACTTTCGATACATTTCAATTAAAATCAACGAAATTATTTAACACATGGTAATCATGACAAATTCTGCGGAGAGGATAAGAATTAGCATAACTTGTCCTAAAATAGTCCAAATGAAGTGGATTAAAATGTCTTGTGAATCTACAAGGTATGTTAAAATTCAAATTTGACAAAAGAAACTCCGAGTCAACCTTACTATTCGCAAGGTTTCATACAAAGGTTACACCTAGCATGGTTCTTCTACTCTCAAGAGTTGGAAGTCTGATAAGCCTAAGTATTAGTATATGATGGTAAGTCATCATAACCACAACTTAAATCACGTAGACAGAATAGAAAAACATTTTCTGCACAGACTCAATTCCATTGGCATCAATCGGATAATATGGATTCCTTATTATTGATGCATATTCCAAAATTGCTTATAAAGGGTCCGCCAAATAACTTTTTTTTTTTGAAAATGCTATAAAAAAAAACTACTGAATATTATCTCAAATTTCTTTGTTTATTCGAAAGTACAATCCTTCCGGTTAATAATGGAAAATAATTTCATTCAAATGGCTGCCTCGGCTGGCCATGCAGTAGCCTACACGATCGGTCCAATTTTTAAGCACATTATCGATTGTATGCAGCTGTATTTCACCAATGGCTTCTCCAATATTGTCCTTTAAAGCGTCAATTGTCTCTGGCTTGTTGGCGTAACACTTATCTTTGAGGGCACCCCACAAATATTAGTCCAACGGTGTCAAATCGCAGCTCCGAGGTGGCCAAACGACATCAGCTCTGCGGCTGTTATTGCGAACTTCAAAAACAGGGCGCAAAACATCGAGTGTAGCTTCGGCTGTGTGGCACGTAGCGCCGTCCTGTTGAAACCAAATGTTGCCAATATCCTCCTCTTCAATTTTTGTGAACAAAAATTGTTCAACATGGCCCGATAACGATCGCTATTGACTGTAACGGCCACTCCTTGCTCATTTTCGAAGAAAAATGGCCCAATTATGCCTCTGGACCAAAATCCGCACCAAACAGTGA
Source organism: Cordilura impudica (assembly GCA_963682025.1). Lineage (NCBI taxonomy): Eukaryota > Metazoa > Arthropoda > Insecta > Diptera > Scathophagidae > Cordilura > Cordilura impudica. Next base: position 25,547,907 of record OY821519.1, on the reverse strand, counting down.
CTCGTTTTGGGTGTATCGGCTTTTCAATGTATGCGTGCGGGTTTGCTGTGCCCCAAATGCGACAATTTTGCTTGTTTACATACCCGCCAAGATCAAAATCGGCATCTTCTGTAAGTCGATCGGAGGCCCACTTAGCGAAGCGAAAACGCATTGGATGGTCAGTTGGCTTCAACTTCTGAACCAATTGGACTTTGTATGGCGTCATACCAAGGTCTTTATGCAAAATTCGTATCAATGATGCCTCCGAAATGTTCAATTCTTGAGAACGACGGTGAATTGATGTTGATGGCGCTTCACGCACACTTTCTGCCACAGCAGCAATATTCTCGGGTGTACGCACTATTTTTGGCTTTTCACGCTTTGGTTTATTGATGAGGATGCCAGTTTCTTTCACTTTTTTCACAAGATAACGAACATACGGAGCTGACGGTGCTTCTCTTCTTCCAAAATCCGTACGCAATTTTCGCACACATTCTGCAACATTACCATGATTTTCAAAGTAATGTCGCAATATTTCCCAGCGTTGTTCAAGCGTAAACACAACCATATTCGTTCAGCGGAAGGATAAAACTAATTATCTGTCAAATCAGACATGAGCTAAGTGTTACCATTCACGAAATAAGCACTAGTTGAAAAAAAAAACGTTAGATGGCGGACCCTTTACTGCTGTTTAGTAACATATGGATCTGAAAACTCCATAAGACATCTTTTAACGAAACCAAGAGTAGATCTTGCCTTATTAACAATCAAACTAATATAACCAATGAAGTCGAGTTTCCAAGCCATAAGTACACCAAGATCCAGATTTGTTTGAACGGTATCCAATACTACATATTCCATTAATGGAATATTCACTAGAAATTATCCCCCTTTGTATGAAAATTGAGATTATCCAAATTAATATTGGGAATTACAGTGATAAAAATTTTAAATATATGTGACCCTCTCCGAGAAAAGGGACCTATTGTGTCAAAAACGGTGGATTCTGGTACCTAAACGGGTGTAGAAACTTTAAATGCGTTTTTTCTCAAAACTTAATTTTCACACAATAGGTCCCTTTTCTCGGAGAAGGTCACATATTTAAATAGTAAGAATATTATACTCAGTCCAGATAGTCTATACCATAGCTTATGTCATGCATTTCGAGCGAGGCAATATGGGAATATAGAAAATAAGCATGAAATAAATTTTAGTGAAGTTGTTATTAATTTGTGGCGTGCCCATATGTAAAAGTTCAACCAGATGTTATTTTTTTATGGGGACTAGGTCAGAAAATGGGCTGATCGTGATCAGAATTAGTAAAGTCACTTAATTTTAACTAAAACATGCATAAACAAAATTTGAAGAAAAAAAACTATGCGTAATTTTTGTTTTTTGATAGATTTAAGTGAAGATTAGGACTATGGGGACTATGACTAAAAATGGTCCAAAGGGTTTATTTTTGGACTAATGATTAGTGGGCATAAAAGCAAACACATACACCAAGTTTCATATATATGATAATCTGGCTCTTAGTCAGTCTGTATGGGAGCTACTATAGTCGATAAAAATGTATTTACAAAATTTCATCAAAATATATTTATATTTTAGACCTCCAGTTTGAATTACATGGTTTACGTGAACACACAGACGGACGGACGGATACATGCGAGAGAATGGGGTATAAAAATTACAAAGAAATGATTTTGTTAGAATAATAACACAGGGAAACAAGGTTTTTGTTGATTAAGAACTCAACGTTGTTATTAAGGTTATTTGGGACGGTTAAAATCACAGCGGCGCTTAATTCAAATAATGAAACTTTTAAACCGATAAATGTTTTACCTAATATCGATTACTGAATTTGGCGCCTAATTAATTAATACGTGTTTTTTGCCAATATTAAATTAGTTGATTAAATATTTTCTAAATTAAAGTTAAAGGGTTACAACTGTATTTTTTTTTACGAAAGACTAGAAAGACCGATTTAAGATTTTTATAGTAAATAGATATGACCACTGTGTATCGTTTTCTTGCAAAAAGTGAAAATTGAAAAATTTTGAGTTGACTCACTTTAGAGGTACAGGTGCGATATGTTAGTTTTCTTACAACAAAAAAGTACAAAAATTCATATATAAAAAATTTTAAACATTGTAAAATTATACAAAATAATTTTGGATAGTTGTGAGATAGTTATGAGATAATTTTAATGATTGCTCTTAAAGAATCAATGTGTTTGAAATCTCTATATTGTTTTGTTGCCCCGATATAGTACACTCTTCAAAATGTTTTACATAGCTTTGTGCTTAACTTCGATTTCGGCTTCTAAAGTAATGTAATCACCATCACCTTCATCATATTCTCCATTTTCTTCTAAATTAATAGTATTATAGACGACCCATTCATTCAGATCGTTTACAGTTAGTGCATTCTGAAACTGTTAACTAGTGAGCCATGTACTCAAAGTTAAATAAAACGCTACAAACATTTCTTACATTTGAGAAAATTTCGTGGAGTAATTGAATCTATTTCCAATTGAAACTAGATCTACATCAATCTGTAGCAATGTTGACATGTGGTTGGCTTAGGATAACAATTTTGTTGCAACATTTTGCAAGGGAGATTTCTGTAACAGCTTGAAATGCTAAAGCTATCACAATCTATATATTTAAAATGAAATGTATGTTTGTTTATTTGTTTGTTTATTTGTACCTTATAGGAGACCAAACCTATGGACCGATCTTCCTGAAATTTTCACAGCATTTAACTGGGACTCTGGCATGATGAATAGGGTACTTTTTTTTCGACCACGCCCACTTTTACGCCTACTTTTTTAAAATTATGTAATTGCTCCCATATAGGTTTTAACAGATTTATTTCAAATAGTATACACACGCCCCCTTTCATGCCCCTTTTCACGCCAAATTTTGTTTGAACGTTTTAAACTTTTTGTTCTCTGTACACATTTGTTCCTTCCAACAGATTTTTTTTTATTTGGTAGTATATTGTTCTTAATACTGTTAACGTCGCCATATAACTTTGAACCAAGCCCACTTCACCGCCCTTTTTTTTTAATTCAGATACTTACTTATACCACTAATAATGTTTGCTATACAAAATACTTTTTTTAAATATGTATTTACCTAAAGTTTTATACACCCTTTATCTAAAGGTAAGGTAGCCATACGTTTTTTTTATTACCAAATCCCCCTTTTTCGCCCCATTTTACCTTAAATTATAATTAATCTGCTTTCAATCTATATATATAAAAATGAATGTGTGTTTGTTTGTGCTTTATAGGAGGCCAAACCCCTGAACCGATCTTCCTGAAATTTTCACAGCGTGTTACTGTGACTCTGGAAGGAATAATAGGGCTATATAAATTTTTGATTGGACAAAGGGCGGTGCCACGCCAATATAACCCAAAATTTGAAATCTTCATATCTCGGAAATTTTTTGATCTACAGCGGTCATATTTGGTACATAATTAATTCTAAATTAAATAAATAATATTTTGTTAAAGTATAAATATTTTTTTTTATTCTATTTTTTTTATAACGATGAGGGGTAACGAAGCACACCGGGTTCAGCTAGTTCTTTAAAAACATGATTATCTCCTTCTGTTCTGAGTATATAATTTTGGACAAGAGACTATTTTTGAAATGCAGCTTTAGAAGTCTTATGGTGTTTTGGTCTATGGGTTGTATTAATGGGGTAACATTTGGTGGCACATATAGGGCCCATACCTTGCCAGCACTCATTTCTTTGACCAACTCTTCTGCTGGAGGATAGCAAGGCGCGTTTTCCAATATCAGAACAGAATTTTGTTGTAAATTGTTGTTTTTTTTAAATGATTCAACCCGCAAAATTTATAAAAAAAAAGTGCATTTTAATAAGAAAGTATGCTTTTTTTGCGTCGAAGAACCAAGTTATTTCGATGCTTTTTCGATTTCCCTATCATAAGGGGCTTAGTTTTTTTAGTTTTGTAATTTTTCTACCTAGTGCAGAATTTCCACCGGAAGCATTCTCAATAAGAGCCCTGTTTAATCAACGCTGAATATAGCATCCTTGCGTAAATTATGCTGATCAATAAATAAATAATAAAAGGTTTCACTAACTCTGCTTGACAGGAGAGTTTCTCACCACTTTCTTTCTTTAGTCGAATTCCATAGTTTTTATTTTGGTTTTATAATTGTGCATATTGAGGATTTTGGTATTTTATATTTATTGGATGAAGACCGTACACATTAACCCTTTTTATAATCGTTTACGATTTGAATTTTTCTCTAAATGAAATTCTTTTTCTAGTTGACTTGACTCAGCAACTCACATAGAACAGAAAAAGAAAAACATTTTGATGGAAAAGTCAAAGAAAAATTCTAAAATTCACTTGTTTACTGACTGAAATGGAAAGAAAATTATATGTGAAAAATGAAAAGTTGAAATTGATAAACCAAATTATGAGTAACTTATAAAAAAGGTTTTAAAATAAAACTTATTAAGAAGAAGTGATTTATTATGACTTCCTAAGCACTAGTTAGAATGTACTTTAACACACAAATTCCGTCTTATGGCAAGATTGTGTAAAGTACATTGGTGATGATCAAAGTCTTTATGACATCCGGAATAACAGCATCTAATCACATCTTCGGTTAATCATTTTTTGAAGAGTAGACTTAATTTTTTGGGCTTGACACCAAGCGAGAATGATAAAGCTAAAGATTACGCTATCATGCAGACAAAACGAAAATATGCTGCTCATGTAGGCGCTCTGACGTCACGCAAAATGTGTTCCTATTGGCTAATAATTTCCAGCTCTGAAAATGTTATGTTTTTGCAAGAAACATAACAGTGAGACAGCAAACAAAGTTTGTTTTTTTTTATAAATTTGTTACTTTATTTATTTTGTATTTATATATATTCATCAAGTGAAAATTAGGTCTAACAATATTTTAACAAATATTTACTAAATGTTTTTATACTACGTTGTTATTTTATTAAATTTCCCCTTTCGTCTATTTTCTACGTGATATTTGGAGCAATTTAGTAACCTTATTCTAAAATACATTCTACATCTAAAAAAAAGTTTTTTCACTTTTTCATTTGATTCAATGTCCTGTGCTCCTAACAGCACTGGTACTGAAACAGTGCTTTTCGATACTAGCTAGTCCATTGGCCAACCTTTCCAGCTTTTCGTATTGTGCGGGAGTCTTTCCCCCTTGCTGGAATGTTGCCATTGTCCAAGGAATCCCTAGAAAAGGTGAGGCTAATAAACCTGAAAATTACCGTCCAATTGCAATCTGCTCTGCGCTCTCAAAGGCGATGGAGAGCATGATCAATTTCCATCTTGTAAACTACCTAAAGGCCATTTCTCTTCTTAATGACCGACAGTATGGCTCCGTAGAAATAGTCCTACGGAAGACCTTTTAAGTCTACTTCCTGAGCGCTGGAGTGGTTGCTCTAGATATTTCCAAGGCATTCGATCGCGTGGGGAAAGGTGCATTGATATCAAAGTTTATTGCATTTGGGGTCGGTACTGACTTCTCTCGATTTATAACGAGTTTTCTGAGGGACCGAAAAATACGTATTGTTATTGAGTTTCAGCTTAATTCAGGCGTACCCCAGGGTTCTTTCGCCTTTTCTTTTCCTTATCTTTCTGAATGACCTCCTTGGTCAAACTTTCAATTCTATATACTCTTTCGCAGATAACAGCAGTATTCGTCATTCATTTTCATTTAATTGTAGCCCAAGACTCTTGGAGGTTGGGGGGCAAAAGGCAGACAATGAATGACACACTCAATCGTGACCTATTAATAATCTCCGAGGGGGGTAAAGCGAATAGGGTTTATTTTAATGCGCTGAAGACGCAATGTTGTATGTTGACCTGGTCATGGATTAAACAATGTAATCTGTATATATGAGTGAGAATTCAATGTAATGTTCGTTGGCATGAGCGTATGTTTCAAGTGTCGAAAGAAACATTCAAGTGTCTTGGTTTTCTAAAATGGTGTAAAAATTACTTTACTCCTTCTGATTTACTTACATCCGGCCGTAAATGGAATACAACTCCCATATATGGGCAGGAGCTTCAAAGTCTATTTTGGAGCTACTGGACCGTGTGCAAAGGAGGGCGTTGATGCTCATTAATGACAATAGGGTACCAAACTCTATTGACGCGATGGAACGTCGTCGAAATGTTGGCTGCTCTATAGATACTACAGAGAGCAATATTCTTCTGAGATTAGCGAACTCATTCCAAGTGCCCAAGTTTCAGTTCGCTCTACCCGCTTCTCTAGTAAATCAAATCCGTTTGTGGTCTACTGTACAGTTAACCGCACAACGCATTACAGAGAGAACTCATTTATCAGTCGAACTAGCCGTATGTGGAATAAACTTCCGGCATAAGTATTTCCTGACAGTTAAAATCTAATAAAACTTAAGTCAAATATTCACAAACACTACCCCATCTTTCCTCCATCGCATAAAATATTTTTCTGAAATCAGCTCAATACACTGCATTTGTAGGGGGCATCCCCTGAGTTTTGGGTAAAAAAAATGTTTTTGCAAATATCCGCTTGTAAGCAAACATTTTTCGCCATTTAATTTTAAAAATATTAAAATATTAAATATTAAAACAATTAAGAAAATTAGTGCCGGTCTCAAGTCCAATTAACTAGATATAGAAAATAAGCATAAACTAAATTGAGTGACATTATTATTAACGTTTTTTGAAAAAGTTCAAAGGTCGAAAAATGGACCGATCCGGACCATATTTGCTGAGGTCACTTATTTTTTGCAAAAACATATACAAACTAAATTTGAGAAAAATCTAAGAAATATTTTTTTTTTGATAGATTTAAGTGATGATCGGGAATCCCTTCATATTGGGGGCTCTGACTAAGACTTGTCCTATAGTTAGAGTTTATTTTTGGAGAACTGATATATATAAATAAATATACGCAAACACATATATGATAATTTGGATAATATGGCAATTTAAGTCGATCTCATAGGGGTCATTTGTATGGAGACTAGGTCTGAACATGAACTAATTTTCACTAATTTCAATAGCCTTCATCCTATGGCCGATAGAAGCTCACAAACTAAATTTCATCAGAATATATTCCAATTTGCGGCCTGTAGTTTGATTACAAGGTTTTCATGGACACATAAACCGACGGACGGACGGACGGATGGACATTGCTGAATCGACTCAGAAAGCAATTCTGAATCGGTCGGTATAATAAAATATGGGGCTAGGTCAAATGTTTTTGGTAGTTATAAACATCAGTACAAAGTCATTATAGGGTTAAAAACTCATCTTCCATCACGACACTGTTAGAGAGCATATTTATGTAGTTTTACTGGCGAAAATGCACGGGTTGATGTTCGAAATGTTGCAGCATGTACCTTATTCTACAGGCTACTAGCGACTTTTTCTTGTCACCAAATTTAAAGAAATAGGTTGCCGGAAAATGATTCCAGTCGCATGAGGAGGTCATCTTTGCAAAGGGTTGAAGGGGCATCACAAGGCTTACGGCCGTGTTGGTGGGTTAGTGGCTGCCCGGTAAGCATGCAGGAGGACTCGGACTTTAGCACAACGATAACAGCTGCATCTGCGGAATGCCTAGAGTAAAGAAGACGGTATATCATCTCTTCTGCGAGTGTCATACCACTTGATGGAAACATACTGGCTGAATTCGGATATCGGATTTAGAGCTGACTGATCTTATCTGCAATCTTAATGTCACAGGTTCGATCTAGTACTTTTGAAATATTCCTTTCGAGTGGGATGGTTTTTCAAAACGGAGTCACTTGACTCTACTTGTTGGAGAATCGCTGGAGGAAGTGTATAGAGATAAAGGGAGACTATGTTGAAAACAAAAAGGAATCAACCCACAAACATGTGTTTTTCTATGTTTTTGTTAAGACTTATTGACTCCCACTTCGTATTCTTACACAAAACCCTATTTATTTATAGTTATTTTTCTCGCCTAAATTTAACCCTGCCTATAATGTAAATCTAGAAATTGACATCACATTTAATTAATAGAAATACAAAGCGTTTGTTTAAAATCCCTTAAGGGTTGTATTTAGCTAATTATTGTGTTACGAGTATTAGTTTTTTGTTTTGGTATCAAAGCATTTCAAATTGATAAAAAAAAATGCTTTAATTAAGTGTTGACGATTAATTGACAATAGCACATCATCAATTTATTGCTGTTTTGTTTTTTACAACAAAAAGGTGCTGTTTACATTTTAAAACGTATCAAATTATTCATATTTATTTTTCGTTATTATATTTTGAATTTTTTATTTCGAATTAAACGACATTTCCGCATTACTTAAAATCATTTATATAAATACGACGATATACAGTAAATAGGTATGTATGTACTTGTCAATATTAAATATTTAACGAGAACAAGATTGTTCGACTGAGTGTGTTTGGATTTAAGCAAAACCAACGTAGAATATGATAATTGTAGTGAAATGAAATGCCAAACAGTAAACAACAAATCTACTAAGATTGAGAATTAAAAGAAAAGAATGAAAATAATAATAATAATAATAAACTTCAATTTCAATTAAATGCTAAACGCGTAATTTAGTTAATTAAGTCATGTATGTTTTTCTATACTGCACAGATACAATCAGAGTGACATGACAACTAACAATGATAAACTGTACTCGGAATAACAACAAAACAAAAAACAAAAAAAAAAAGTATACAAACACAATAAGTACAATACACAATAATAATTATAATTTAGATGTTTAGATTTTATGTACAACCTGTTCACACTGCCAGGTTAAATAAATTAATCAACAAACGATTATACAAAAACAATTATTAGTGTTGAATATCTTTTTTTTTATTTACCACCATATTATGGACCTGTTGAAAAAATTAAGGAATTTTGAGGTTAAAGAATTAATTTAAAAAATTCTTTTAGAAAAAATAAAAAAAAAAAAAAATTAATAAAATTAATTAAATTTTTTTTAAATTTAATAAAATTAATGAAATTTTTTAAGGCGCATTTAAAGTCGAAATTAATAATCTTGGGGGTTCCCTATCGACAAGGACAAACATCTGTTTTTCACAGTGCGAATTTCGATAAAAAGAAATCGACATTTGTATGAGAATATATCAAAACTAAATTGTAAATATGTAAATAGTAAATAAAAAAATTCGTAGAAAAATTCTTTTAGGAAAAAAAAAAAAATCAAAAAAAAAAAAAATTGAATAAAATTAATAATTAATTTTCTTTTAAACTTAATAAAATTAATTAAATTTTTTTAAGGCGTATTTAAAACGAAATTAATAAATTTTGGAGCTTCCTACCGTCAAGGACAAAAATCTGTTTTTCACAGTGCGAATTTCGATGAGAATATATCGTATGAGAATATAGCGAAACTAAATTGTAAATAGTAAATAAAAAAATTCGTAGAAAAATTCTTTTAGAAAAAAAAAAAAAAAAAAAAATCAAAAAAAATTGAATAAAATTAAAAATTATTTTTTTTTTAAACTTAATAAAATTAATTAAATTTTTTTAAGGCGTATTTGAAACGAAATTAATAAATTTTGGAGCTTCCCTACCGTCAAGGACAAAAATCTGTTTTTCACAGTGCGAATTTCGATGAGAATATATCGTATGAGAATATATCGAAACTAAATTGTAAATAGTAAATAAAAAAATTCGTAGAAAAAATTCTTTTAGGAAAAAAAAAACAAAAAAAAAATTGAATAAAATTAATAATTAATTTTTTTATTAAAATTTTTAATAAAATTAATTAAATTTTTTTAAGGCGTATTTAAATCGAAATTAATAAATCTTGGAGCTTCCCTACCGTCAAGGACAAAAATCTGTTTTTCACAGTGCGAATTTCGATGAGAATATATCGTATGAGAATATATCGAAACTAAATTGTAAATAGTAAATAAAAAATTCGTAGAAAAAATTCTTTTAGGAAAAAAAAACAAAAAAAATTTAATAAAATTAATAATTAATTTTTTTTAAAACTTAATAAAATTAATTAAATTTTTTTAAGGCGTATTTAAATCGAAATTAATAAATCTTGGAGCTTCCCTACCGCCAGGGACAAAAATCTGTTTTTCACAGTGCGAATTTCGATGAGAATATATCGTATGAGAATATATCGAAACTAAATTGTAAATAGTAAATAAAAAAATTCGTAGAAAAAATTCTTTTAGGAAAAAAAAAACAAAAAAAAAATTGAATAAAATTAATAATTAATTTTTTTATTAAAATTTTTAATAAAATTAATTAAATTTTTTTAAGGCGTATTAAATCGAAATTAATAAATCTTGGAGCTTCCCTACCGTCAAGGACAAAAATCTGTTTTTCACAGTGCGAATTTCGATGAGAATATATCGTATGAGAATATATCGAAACTAAATTGTAAATAGTAAATAAAAAATTCGTAGAAAAAATTCTTTTAGGAAAAAAAAACAAAAAAAATTTAATAAAATTAATAATTAATTTTTTTTAAAACTTAATAAAATTAATTAAATTTTTTTAAGGCGTATTTAAATCGAAATTAATAAATCTTGGAGCTTCCCTACCGCCAGGGACAAAAATCTGTTTTTCACAGTGCGAATTTCGATGAGAATATATCGTATGAGAATATATCGAAACTAAATTGTAAATAGTAAATAAAAAATTCGTAGAAAAAATTCTTTTAGGAAAAAAAACAAAAAAAATTGAATAAAATTAATAATTAATTTTTTTATTAAATTTTTTAATAAAATTAATTAAATTTTTTTAAGGCGTATTTAAACCGAAATTAATAAATCTTGGAGCTTCCCTACCGTCAAGGACAAAAATCTGTTTTTCACAGTGCGAATTTCGATGAGAATATATCGTATGAGAATATATCGAAACTAAATTGTAAATAGTAAATAAAAAATTCGTAGAAAAAATTCTTTTAGGAAAAAAAAACAAAAAAAATTTAATAAAATTAACAATTAATTTTTTTTAAAACTTAATAAAATTAATTAAATTTTTTTAAGGCGTATTTAAATCGAAATTAATAAATCTTGGAGCTTCCCTACCGCCAGGGACAAAAATCTGTTTTTCACAGTGCGAATTTCGATGAGAATATATCGTATGAGAATATATCGAAACTAAATTGTAAATAGTAAATAAAAAATTCGTAGAAAAAATTCTTTTAGGAAAAAAAACAAAAAAAAATTGAATAAAATTAATAATTAATTTTTTTATTCAATTTTTTAATAAAATTAATTAAATTTTTTTAAGGCGTATTTAAAACGAAATTAATAAATCTTGGAGCTTCCCTACCGTCAAGGACAAAAATCTGTTTTTCACAGTGCGAATTTCGATGAGAATATATCGTATGAGAGTATATCGAAACTAAATTGTAAATAGTAAATAAAAAATTCGTAAAAAAAATTCTTTTAGGAAAAAAAAAAACAAAAAAAATTGAATAAAATTAATAATTAATTTTTTTTAAAACTTAATAAAATTAATTAAATTTTTTTAAGGCGTATTTAAATCGAAATTAATAATTCTTGGAGCTATCCTAACGTCAAGGACAAAAATATATTTTTCACAGTGCGAATTTCGATAAAAAGAAATCAATATTTGTATGAGAATATATCGAAACTAAATTATAAATATGTAAATAGTAAATATAAAAAAATTCGTAGAAAAAATTCTTTTAGGAAAAAAAACAAAAAAAAAAATTAATAAAATTAAATAAATTTTTTTTAAATTGAATAAAATTAATTAAATTTTTTTAAAATTTAATAAAATTAATTACATATTTTTAAGGTGCATTTAAAGTCGAAATTAATAAATCTTGGAGCTTCCCTACCGTCAAGGACAAAAATCTGTTTTTCACAGTGCGAATTTCGATAAAAAGAAATCAATATTCATATGAGAATATATCGAAACTAAATTGTAAATATGTAAATAGTAAATAAAAAAATTAGTAGAAAAAATTCTTTTAAGAAAAAAAACGCAAAAAAAATTTAAAAAAATTAATTAAATTATTTTAAAATTTAATAAAATTAATTAAATTTTTTTTAAATTTAATAAAATTAATTAAATTTTTTTAAGGTGCATTTAAAGTCGAAATTAATAAATCTTGAGCTTCCCTACAAATCTGTTTCTCACAGTGCGAATTTCGATAAAAAGAAATCAATATTTGTATGAGAATATATCGAAACTAAATTATAAATATGTAAATAGTAAATAAAAAAATTTGTAGAAAAAATTCTTTTAGGGGGAAAAAAAACAAAAAAAAAAAAGAAATTTAATAAAATTAATTAAATTTTTTTAAAATTTAATAAAATTAATTAAAAATTTTTTAAATTTAATAAAATTAATTAAATTTTTTTATGAGAATATATCGAAACTAAATTGTAAATATGTAAAAAGTAAATAAAAAAATTCGTAGAAAAAATTCTTTTAGGAAAAAAAACCAAAAAAAATTTAATAAAATTAATTAAATTTTTTTAAAATTTAATAAAATTAATTAAATTTTTTTAAAATTTAATAAAATTAATTAAATTTTTTTAAGGCGCATTTAAAGTCGAAATTAATAAATCTTGGAGCTTCCCTACCGTCAAGGACAAAAAGCTGTTCTTCACAGTGCGAATTTCGGTAAAAGGAAATCCTTATTTTTATGAGAATATAGAACATTACAAATTCATTTAAATGTCTGAAAACATGTATAATTCGAATACCAATGATTGCAGATAGGGTAATATATATCATAGCTGCTTATTATCCATCTGGCAAAAACGATTCAAACATGAAAACGGATATTAACAAGCTCTTTGAGTTTCTAGATATACAAAATCCCAATAATTACTACATTTTAGCCGGTGATTTGAACTCTAGACACACAGATTGGCGTAACCCTACAAATAACCCAAAAGGTAACAAACTAAAAGAATGGCTGACTGAAAACGAAATAGAGTACAGATGTAAATTTTATGCTTCAAATTCCCCATCCTTTCCTAGAACAGGGTCCCACTTAGATGTCTGCATTGCAGATTGTCGTTTGTATATTACAACACAAAATGACACTCTTAACTGTCTTGAAACCTTGGATTATGATAGTGATCATAATGTCATTCAAATTTATTGTTCTATGAATAATGAACAGTAAGATTTTACATTTATCGAGGAAACTCAAATTCCTAAATACAATTATAAAAAAACAAATTGGAAGAAATTTAAAAACAGAATAACAGTTAAATTGCAACAGCATACACTTATTCCAAATAATAGAAATCTTATGAATTCTGAAATAGACTTGCACATAGAAAACCTTGAGAGAGTGGATAGTGGATTCTATTGAAGAGACAACACCCAAATTTAAGAAAGTTGAACCATATTCCAAATTTAATAACACAATTATAAGAAAACTCTATTTAGAAAAAAGTAAAATACTGACTATTATAAAACGACATAATAGAATGGAACACATGTTAAATGAGTCGACACTTAATACACTAAAAGTTAAATTGAAATTAATTAAAAAACTCCTTGGCGAGAATATTTCAATTATTCTTAACAGGGATATATAGAACAAATTAACTAACCTCGATCCCAAAGATTCGAAACATATGTTTGGAGAAATAAAAAAGAATTTTAAAAAATTCAAACCCTTAAATCTACAAAGTATCAAAATACCATTGAACTCAGTGCAGTTACTGAATAATTTAGAAATTGACATAAGAAGTCTAGAAAAGGACAACTTAAATAATTATATTATACGCGATCAAGAGCAGATGTTGGATACCATTGGAGCATTTTTAGAGAATGTTAAATATGAGCAATAATATACATTCACAAGTTAGCAATTTTATCCTAGGATTTTTAGAATCAAAATTAGCATTTGACAGCAATCATACTTCCGTAACAAATTTCAGCCCTGAAAAAACATCTAACCATTTAGATGAAAATCAAGCGGAAAATTATTTTATCACAAAGGATAAAATTATGTATATATTTCAAAATCTTAGGGGAATATTATCGTCAGGTGTAGATAACATCCCAAATATTATTCTTAAAAATATACCCAATTTAATGATTTTTGAATATTGCAATCTATTCAATAATATGTTAAATAATCTTTCCCTTATCTTGGAAGAGAGCCAAAGTTGTGATATTACCAAAAAAGGATAAAGATACGAGTGACCCAAAAAATCTTCGAGCTATAAGCTTGCTCTCCAATATAAGCAAAATTTTTGGAATTGCTATAAATCAAGGTTCAGAAAATACACACATGAAACACACAATGTTCTGTTCAAAAGCAGCCAACACATATCTTTATTTTCATATCAATTATGTGCGTTTCTAAATTTTCTACGGTGCCCAACACAACCATGACTGTGTTCGTTTTAATATTTCGTTATTTACACGAACATTTTTGTATCACATACTTTTTGTTTCAATCACACATAAAGCACACATTTTTGAGTGTTGCTTTATTTGAAGTTCATGTTCTGGTACGTGTAGTGAAAAAAAAACACAGAACATGTACAATAAACAGGTTCGAGTTCAGCTATATTTTAAGTCGTGTTGTGGCTCGTGTAGTAAGAAAAAACACAACATGTACAATAAACAGGTTCGAGTTCAGTTATATTTTAAACACGACTCAAACATGTTCTGTTTTTTCTCACTACACGAGCCACAACACGACTTAAAATATAACTGAACTCGAACCTGTTTATTGTACATGTTCTGTGTTTTTTTTTCACTCCACGTACCAGAACATGAACTTCAAATAAAGCAACACTCAAAAATGTGTGCTTTATGTGTGATTGAAACAAAAAGTATGTGATACAAAAATGTTCGTGTAAATAACGAAATATTAAAACGAACACAGTCATGGTTGTGTTGGGCACCGTAGAAAATTTAGAAACGCACATAATTGATATGAAAATAAAGATATGTGTTGGCTGCTTTTGAACAGAACATTGTGTGTTTCATGTGTGTATTTTCTGAACCTTGGATAATATGATATCATTTGCTGACGATATTATAATACATCACGTGGATGATACAGTGGAAAAAATAAATCAAAATCTACAAACTTCTTTTGATATTGTAGAAAAGTATACTATTGATTGGAACATGAGAATAAACATACAAAAATGGGAAACAATTTTATTTAGACCTCCAGTGGATAGATGTAATAATAATATAAAAAGAAATTGGAAATCGTTTGGGATTAAATCTAATCTTAATAATTGTTCAATACCAAATAAAGAAATTGTTAAATATTTAAGTGTATATCTAGACAAATTCTTATATTTTAATAATCATGTTAATGAAATACTATTAAAGGCAAGAAATGCATTTTTTACGTATAAAAATATATTTTATTCCAGATACATAAAAACAAGAATAAAAATTATTATGTATCAATCCTTAATCAGGCCTATTATAACATATGCGTGTCTAATACGGTTTAATATTTCACCATCATACATGGAGAAGATAAGGGTATTTGAAAGAAAATGCTTAAGGGCATGTACTAAACTTTATAGAATGTCACAAAGTGAATATGTAAAATACACGTATCTAATAAAAAACTCTACAGTGTTACAAACATAATAAGAATAGACAATTTTATAATACATTTAATAAGAAATAACATTGTAAGATGTACATCTTGTAAAGAAAATAATTTAATATTGGCACCGTACTACACAAATGAAGATTATATAACACTACTCAACAAAATGAAAAAAATTTCATGTACTCCGGATGCGATAATTTTTTCTGTGTAGATAACCTTGACATGAGCTCGAAAAACGCAATAAAAAATTTTTTTTTCGTTTGGTTTTTTTTTTTTTTTTTTTTTTTAAATTTTAAAAATTTTTTTTTGGTTAATTTGTTTCGTCCAGCATAACTCGGGAACCACTAGCCCGATTTAATTGAATTAAATTGTAAAAAATTTAAAATTACAATTCCCTTAATCTGTTTATATATTGTTTTCCTATACAAGCAACAGTTTCCAAGTTAAAAATGAATATATAAAGGAAAAAACTTATTTTTGCCTAAAGATTTAAATTTTTTTTTTTTTAAAAATCCATAAAAATCCCAAATGAAAAAAAATGTCAAATCTTATTTCTTTTACGTAAAGATACATAACCTATGAGCAAAATAAGAGAAAGATCATGAAAATCGATGCACGCGTTTCGCTTTTATTCGCAATTGAGTAAAGGTATGAATTTAAAAAATTTGCTCGACATATGCACAACTTTGTCTATGGTAAGGTTTTTTCTTTTTTATTACAAAAAAAATTAAAATTTGTTGGGTGACAAAAATATATGACTTTAAATTAAAAAACAATTCGATATATGTACAAGAAATTATCCTAAGGATATCAACATTAATTAATTATAAAAAAGTTTTAAAAAAAAATATCTAAACACAAAAATAAAAACCTTCAAATTAAAAATAATTATGTGCTTTTGTCTTTCTTTTATATTGTTGTGGGTCTGTTTCTCTTATTAGGAACCAGATATAGTCCCCCATCATAGCTTCGTTCCAAAATCCTTGGTATCGGTGCTCAATTTCTTTCATTTGCTGATGAAAACGCTCACATATTTGCTCCAATTTTTTTATAATTTTGGAGTAGTTGTTCGACGATCTCTCTGTAATTTGAGCTTTTGTTGTTTCCAAGAAATCCGGAAACAATTTGCCGAAATGAGTTCCAAGCTGCAGCTTCATTTGGTGATAAAATGTGTTCAAACTGTTGGTCTTGCAACAACTTTTTAATTTGCGGACCGTCGAAAACGCCTTCCTTAATCTTTGCCGATGAAAGGTGAGGAAAAATGGTTTTTAAATAGGCGAACGCTTCGCCATCTTTGTTGATAGCTTTCACGAAGTTTTTTATGAGTCCGAGCTTTATGTGAAGAGGTGGGAGAAAAACATTTTCCTTTTTTATGAGTGGTGTATATTTCACGTTGTCGCTGCCGGGGATGAAGTTAACTCTTTCTGTCCAACTCCTCCTGGTGTAATGATGTTGACGATCGCGGCTGTCCCAAAGGCAGAGAAAACAACAGTACTTTGTGAATCCACCTTGTAATCCACAAAGGATACCGATAACCTTAAGGTCGGCACAAACTTTCCAATCGTGTTTCTCATAGTTAAGGCACTTTAGTAGATTGTCCATGACTTCGTATGTTTCCTTGGTGTCAACGGCATGAGCAATTGGAATCGAAGGTTTCTTGTTGCCGTTGTGCAGTAAAATTGCTTTAAGGCTCTGCTTGTTGCTGTCGATGAAAAGACGCCACTCTCCTGGATCGTAAGAGTACCCGAGTTCACCAAATAATCCGGGAATGTCCTTACAAAAACAGATGTTGTCTTTTTTTGTGTAGTACCTTGCGTATGGTTCATGACGCTTCCTGTAGATTGTTGTCACCACACCAGGAGCCAAGAAACCGAACTGTTTCATGCGCGATGCATGCAACTCTGCATCTTCCTTGGAGAGTTTCAATTCTCTAACCCAATCGTTCAGTTCTGCTTGGGAACATAAGCGTTGACCTCCATGCAATGTATATGTTGACTCGCATTCTGATGTGGTTCCTACTGTCTCCGGATCTGATGATGGATGTATCGCCTCATTATTAGATGCCCATCTTGAAACGGGCGGTTGCGGGTCCACTGGTTCTTTGGAAAATGGCACTGGAAAATTCACTGTTGAAACAGCAGCGTAAGTCCATCGTATATTTTTTCCCACGCCTGTTTTTTTGCTAAGACAGAAGTAGCAATCTGTTGCATGGCAAAGCGGAGCTCTCCAAAGCATTGGCATGATGATTCTCGGCTGTCGTCTGAAAGAATTGCAATAATAAGTTATATATGTTCTTGAATTTCGTAATCTACACTTACCTTGAGTCACTTAGCTGTACGTAGCACCTTGGACATAGAGCACTTGGTGTCCACCGCTCATCTATGTTTGAGACCTTTAAATTGAAGCTCTCTTCAAATGAATCTCTCAATTTAGGTGAAAAATAACGCTTGTTTTTTCCACAAACGTATTCTCCGCACATGTAACAAAAATTACTTGGATTGGTATTGCATTCAAATACTCGCGAACGTTTGCTCATTTTAACTATCGCGTTCGTCGACACTTGTTGAATGAGTAAAATCGATCAATGAAGACCTATTTGTACTGTGTATTGTTTAGTATTTTACTGACAGGTACTTATAAATGGGTGTATATTTTTTTACGGTGGCTACATACCTGTTTCACCATGTGTGAGTCTTAAATTTTCCGAATAAATGTGGGTTGCATTTATGTAAAAAAAAATCATACAGGTAGTCACCGGAAAACCCAAATAAGTAAAAAAGTCCCCTTTCCTTTTTTCCTTTTAATTGTTCACGCACATTTATTACCGTTTATTACTTTGCTTACGCAATCATAAAAATTAAATAACCCTTTGTTTATTCCGTTTTGTTAATTCTGAGAATCATAAAAAAAAAAGAAAAAACCTTACCATAGACAAAGTTGTGCATATGTCGAGCAAATTTTTTAAATTCATACCTTTACTCAATTGCGAATAAAAGCGAAACGCGTGCATCGATTTTCATGATCTTTCTCTTATTTTGCTCATAGGTTATGTATCTTTACGTAAAAGTAATAAGATTAAATTTTTTTTCATTTGGGATTTTTTATGGATTTTTAAAAAAAAAAAAATTTAAATTTTTAGGCAAAAATAAGTTTTTTCCTTTATATATTCATTTTTAACTTGGAAACTGTTGCTTGTATAGGAAAACAATATATAAACAGATTAAGGGAATTGTAATTTTAAATTTTTTACAATTTAATTCAATTAAATCGGGCTAGTGGTTCCCGAGTTATGCCGGACGAAACAAATTAACCAAAAAAAAATTTTTAAAATTTAAAAAAAAAAAAAAAAAAAAAAAAAACCAAACGAAAAAAAAATTTTTTATTGCGTTTTTCGAGCTCATGTCAAGGTTATCTACACAGAAAAAATTATCGCATCCCGAGTACATTTTGACTGTTGACTAGTGTAATTAATTCCTTACAAAAAGGGTACGTTTCACCTGAGGCTTTTTTATACCTCGATAAAATGAGGATGATCCAAAATGAAAACGGCACCCCAGTATTCTATCACATATGTATATAGACGTGCCAATATCAAAGCAGTTAATTGCAATAACACAGCAAATATTGATTTCAGATACAGCACCAGTACATCTAATAAAGATCTTTACATTTCGCAAAGATCAAAAACCAAAAAGTATTGGTGGCTATGTTAGTAACTTCTACATCTTTCTATTTTAACCCTTGACTTTTTACACCCTTTTGCTATTTATGTAATGTTTTTATCAAAATTTTTCATTACGAACAAAATATATAAAATAGTCTTCATTTGAAGTACGGAAAATATAAATTATTTTTTAAAAGAAAATATATTATTAATACTAATAATACTAGAGAGCTCGGGTTAGGGACTATGTATATATCTAATTAATATTATTATTGTTCACTATTGTTTATTATAGTTAAGAATTATTAAAGAATTTGTATAAATAAACGTTTAAAAAAAAAAAAAAAGAAATCAATATTTGTATGAGAATTTCGATAAATTGTAAATATATAAGTAGTAAATAAAAAATTCGAGAACGAAACCAAAATTATTATTAGATCGTACTAAAAAAACAAAGATGCGTACCGAAAATGTCCGTTATACAAAATATAGTTTTAGAAGACATTAAAACAATTATGCGATTTTCGAAGTACTTATCGAACCTGACAAAACCCCATTCGTGTTTTGTTTAGTTTAGCTGCTCTTCAGATTTTATGGCCTCACGCATATTTTCGCTAAAACTAGATTTTTCCGATGACCATGCAATTTTCTTATGGCTATATCTCGGAAACCAATTTGTATTTTATTTTTCTGTCTTAGGCACAATTGTAGATGTAGACTAGGAGAAAAAAAGTGTAAAACAAACTAACCCGAAAAAATTGCATGTGGTGCCTCAAAATTGCTAAAATGTCGAAAAATTTTAATTTTTTCTATATTTGTTCTATATTTGTTCATAATTCATAATTCTTTAGAATATTATAAAACTGCAAAATGTTTTTTTCACATTCTCCAGCTGTATTTTACACAGAAAATTCGAAATTGTAGATTATTAGCTATGTTAAATTTTTCCCCCATAGATGGCGTTGTTGCAAGTACATATAAAGCTTGAACTAGCCCCAGCAATCAATACAAATATCATGTAACCGCATGTTGTTATTAATATGACCAGACAATGACACATTGTTTTGAGTGAATAATGTAGTGGATGAAGTTGGCAGCATCGCCATGTGGTGGATGAGGTTGGCAGGATCGCCATGTAAAGAATGTAGCAGCAGCAGGTCCGGGTGCAACTAAGTGACTAAGTTAGTTGAATGCTTTATGTTACTATTGCTACCCGACAATGATTGAAAATGAAACAATTTACTTCAGTTTGAATAACAGTTCTAACAGTTGCTTCTTATATACTGATCTTATTATTCTAGCTTATAGTCTAAAACAGTGGTGGCCATCGAGAGAATTGAGTAAGTAATAGTGTTTATGAGCATATGTTAGTTGTACTACACTGATCGAAATCCATGGGCGTAACACAATGCCGATATTAAATATTTTGTTGTTTTAAAATTTTAAATCTTACATTCTGAAAATGTAAAACAAAATGTGAAGAACATTTAATCTCCATAAGTTTGAAGTTTATTAAATCAAATAAGTAATAATAAGTAATTCATTTCTTTAAAAAACAAAAAAAAAAAAAAACACAAAATAGCAAAACTGTGGTATGTTACCAAAAACTAAAAACTGACCAGCCTGCAGGAGCTGGCTATTTTTTAATATTAAAAAAAAAAAAATGCATAAAAGACAGCTATAATGTTGTCAAATGGAGGCGACGTATGTAATTTATAGAAAATGTTTAATTTATAGTTTATCAAGTCTTCGAAATTTTCTCAACATTTTTGGTTTCTTTTAAACAAATATTCTCTGTGTACCTATTAAAAAAAATATATATGAATTTCAAAAGGCAATGCGACATAGACCTGCTTTGTTCAAAAGCATTCATAAGACTGAATGAAATTGATGTTTACTTTTACTCTTTGGTGAGTGTTTTTGTTTTCGTTCGGCTGTATACTTATAAGAAGCCGAGCACCAGTGTGTTTGGCACGGCCTTCACTGGTCTAAAATGAGTTCAATTTACTCATTGTCCGTAACTTTGAAAATCCGTTAAACAAGCGTCCAATAGACCGATCATGCTCATGTAAAATACCAGAACGATCAGGAGTAAAACAAAGTAGACCAGAGCTTAAATAAGCAACACCGCCAAACGTTTGTGGGTTCGATATCCATTTTAACATGCAGAAGGCAGACATCACAGGATGGACTTGGTAGTTTATATGAATCAATAATTGTTATATATACAATTTGTAATCTCTACGTAACCAACGTCTGATTTTCAATATCCTCATATGATTTGTATCAGTTACAGTCGAATTTTGCAAATTATATACACAGTGTGAACAACTTACTAAAAAAGTAAACAAATTCTAATATTATCTAGATATATTAAAGAGAAGTAATAAATATTTAGTACAAAAATATTGAAAAACAAAAATGTAGATAATGGAAGCTACAATTATAAATTGCTTTATTTAATCATATTTCTTTCACATGCGAGTAAATTGTTAAGAAAATATTTAATTTTTTAATTTTTTTTGTTTTCAAATTCACGTAAGTATGAATGTGTGTAAGTGTATAAGTTAGACCACCAGATTGAAAATTGAAATCTACTTGACAATCATGGCACGGTTACGGAAAAAATAAATAAATATTATAGACATCAATAATGACGACACAGGTGTCACTTGTAGTTAACGTCGTACGTCGTTGTAGTTATTATGAAGCAAATACATACTGAGTGGTGAAGGTGAGTATGACCGTTATTTTAAAACTGACTGGCTTTGTGACCGTCAATATGGCGGTAACATTGTAATATTTATTGGGGGCCATGCATGGTTATAATATTCATTTTATTTCTGCAAAACAAAAAAAAAAAAGGAAAATAAAAATTGAAAATATTTTAATTTCCCTGCAAATATTTTTCTACAAAATTAGTTCCGGTTTTTTATCTAGACTATCTAAAGTTTAGATTCCAAACTAATCTATATACTAATATAATAAAGAGGTAATGTGTGTTTGTTTGAAGGATGTAATGTCCGTAACTACTTATCTGATCTTCCTGAAATTTTCACAGAATCTTACTGCGCGTATGGGAAGTACTATAGGCTATAAGGTCGAAAATCATGCTTTCGAAAAAAATAACTTTTGATATAAATGTAATGGGGCTTCATTAGGCCATTATAATTTTATACCATATACCACTATGTGGTTTGGGTATAATGGCTTTGTGCTGCTGTTTATAACTACCAAAAATATTAGACCTAGACCCATCTTTTATTATACCGATCGACTCAGAATCAGAATCACTTTCTGAGTCGATTTAGCGATGTCCGTCCGTCTGTCTGTCCGTCTGTGTGTCCATGTAAACCTTGTAATCAAACTACAGGTCGGAAATATGAATATATTTTGATGAAATGTGGTATATAAGCTTTTATCGGCCATGGGATGAACGCTATTGAAATTGGTGAAAATCGGTCCATGTTCAGACCTAGCCCCCATACAAATGACCCCTATGAAATCGACATAAATTGCCATAAGATCCAAATTATCATATACATAGATCTTAGTAAAATTGGGTTTGTATGTTTTTATTGTATCCATTAATCAGCAGTCCAAAAATAATCCCTATTGGACAATTCTTAGTCATAGGCCCCATATAGAGCTGCTTCCCGATCTTCACTTAAATCTATCAAAAAACAAAAATATTGCACAGCATTTTCTCAAATTTGGTTTGTGTATATTTTTTCAAAATATAAGTGACTTTACCAAATTTGGTCAGGATCGGCCCATTTTTTGACCTAGTCCATATATAAATATAGCACCCGTTCTGAACCTTTTCATGTCTGCAGGCAAAAAAATTAATAACAATGCCATTCAGATTTGGTTTTTGATTATTTTCTATATCCAGTCAGTAGGACCGAAGAGATAGGGTCTCTAAACCATGGTATAGGGTATCATATGGTCGGTCTAGTCCGACTATAATTTTCTTACTTAAACACAGTGTTAGAGAAATAGCGAATTCACGTAAATATAAAGCGTTGTTAGTAGAATATGATAGCATCCATAACTCAAATCGTTCAAAAGTCGACTTAGGCGGTTTTCGCTTGTGACCACAGATATATGGAATACTATGATAGGGATAGCTTTGCAAATTTCTGTGCGGTCACCTATTATTAATGTTAATAGCTACGTCTCAAATGGGCGGGATAGGATAAGTGGGCGTGGTACCTCCTAAACAAATTAATTACTCAATATCATATGTCTCGAGTACTATGACGGAGAGACAGCTTTGCAAATTTGTCTTAGGTCATCTATTGCACTAGCCAACAAGGTTTTGGACTGGAGCAACCAAATATCTTTCCTAAGGTAATTTAGTGGGCTGAATTCGAATCTGTTATTGAGTTTTCTCTATTACTTCTGGTTTTCGAGATAAAAAAAATGTTTTTATTTGTTTTTTCCAAAAAAAATCATCAATTTATTTTAAAAAATCAGTGAATTTTCAAAAGTGAATGGCGTTATTTGAACGTCGTTTGTATTTCGTTGGTCCGATTTCACCTATAAGAGTCCAGCAATAGTCTTCCAGCGTGCTTTCTCCCAAAATCCTTGATAATTTCTTTCAATTTTCATTAAAACTAGCTGAGCATGCTCCCCTTGTTCGTCGCTCAAAATCTAAATGGGAACGAAGAAAAAGCATTTTGAGTGACATTCGTGCACCTAATTCATGATAATTTTTAAACTCTTTCTTTTAACTCATACTCTCTGTCTGCCTGTCTGTCTGCCATGGGTGGCAGAAACTTGGGCATAGTCTTGTTGTGACTACAGATTAATTTTAGGGTAGTCACGCACAGTCACGGAGTGATCTAAATGTCATTTCCCCTCATCCGATCGATCTTAAACTTGGTACATACACTTGCTGTGATGAAAGATTAACTTTGACTTAGTCATGCACAGTCACGCGTGGTCAAGTACAGTCACGGAGTGATCTAAATGTCATTTCCGCTCATCCGATCGATCTCAAACTTGGTACATACACTTGCTGTGATAAAAAATTAACTTTGAATTAGTCACGCACAGTAACGCATGGTCACGCACAGTCACGGAGTGATCTAAATGTCATTTCTCCTCATCCGATCGATCTCAAACTTGGTCCATACACTTGCTGTGATAAAAGATTAACTTTTACTTAGTCACGCGCAGTCACACATAGTCACGCACAGTCACGGAGTGATCTAAATGTCATTTACCCTCATCCGACCGATCTGAAACTTGGTCGATATACTTGCTGTAAAGAAAGATCAACTTCGACATAGTCACGCGCAGTCACGCATAGTCACGTACAGTCACGGAGTGATTTAAAACCCATTTTCCCTTTTCCGATCGATCTAAAACTTGGTCGATAGACTTGCTGTGAAAAAAGATTAACTTTGACATAGCCACGCACAGTCACGGAGAGATTAAAACCCCACTTCCCCTCATCCAATGGATCTGAAACTTTGTTCATAGACTTGTTGTGGCCAAAGATTATTTTTAAGATAGTCACACTAAGGAAAGAAAGAGTTTTAATAAAACTGTCCGCGATGCTCTTGAAAGATTTCCAGGCTGCATATTCTTTCTCCAATAAACATTGTGAAAAATTGTCATCATTAGCATAGCTTCCTGATCTGAGGGCCAACAAATATGACTATGGAATTACAAATGTCCTTACAGACTAACATATTTAGTGTATAAAACACATATAAAAAATAAAATAATGACGATTTAATTATATAGATATAGAATAATTTTACGTTTCAAAGATTCTTCATTTTCGGACAATTCTATGATGTGGTAAATTCCAGTAAATTGCTCATATAACCGACAAAATGGATCATTATTAGTATAGTTTAATCGAAAATAATTAAATAATAATTAATATTTAAGAGCTTAAAGTTTCTTGTTGGTCTCGATGGAATATTATTTGAAGTCGACTTAACAAGTAATTGGAGTCAAGGTCGCCATGGAATAAACTGAGCAGAAAGGTGATGCTAGGCATAGTTCTACGACTTTTCAGTGTTGGTAACTTGATTAGAGCAAGTCTGGATTCATAAGAGGGTAAGGCACGGGAGCTCCAACCAAGTCCCCGTAAACAGAGTAAAAGAAATTGTTTCTGGATAGATTCGACGAAATTTATATGAATAATGTAAAATGGATCCCATATTATAGAACCATATTCCAGGATGAGACGAACTAAGGATGTATATAGCTCTTTGGTTACATATGGATCAGAAAATTCTTTACTCCATCGCTTCATAAATTCAAGAACGCCATAAGCTTTGTTTATTGCTGAAGATATATGCGGACAAAAGTTTAATCTATTATCTAATAAAATGCCAAGATTTGAGAATGTATCAACCGACTCCAATTCACTTTCATTCACAAAATAAGTAGTATGTAGATTATTACATCTGTAAAAGGACATTTGCTTGCATTTTTATACCCTATACCACTATGTGGTTTGGGTATAATGACTTTGTGCTGCTGTTTGTAACAACCAAAAATATTTGACCTAGACCCATCTTTAATTATACCGATCGAATCACAATCACTTTTTGAGTTGATTTAACAATGTCCGTCCGTCCGTCTGTGTGTCCATGTAAACCTTGTAAACAAACTGCAGGTCGCAAATATGAATATATTTTGATGAAATTTGGAATATAAGCTTTTATCGGCCATGGGATGAACGCTGTTGAAATTGGTGAGAATCGGTCCATGTTCAGACCTAGCCCCCATACAAATTACCCCTATGAAATCGACATAAATTGCCATAAGATCCAAATTGTCATATAGATCTTACTCAAATTGTGTTTGTATGCGTTCATTACATCCATTAATGAGTATTCCAAAAATGATGCCTTTGGCCCCACATAGACTGCTTCGCGATCTTCCTTAAATCTATTAAAATCAAAAATATTGCACGGATTCTTCTCAAATTTTGTTTGTATATATTTTTGCAAAATACAAGAGACTTTACCAAACATGATCAGGATTGGTCCATTTTTGGACCTAGGCTCCATATAGATATATCATCCGATATGAACTTTTTCATATCTGCAGCCAAAAAAATTAATAAAAATCCCACTCAAATTTTCTATATAATTTTCTTACTTGTTTATATTGAGCTCCATAAGGTTTACACAAATTATTTAAATCGGATTGTAGCAAAAAATGTTTAAAGTAATTTTGAAGAGAGGAAAATAGTTTGACATCATCAGCGTATAAGAGAATTTTAGAGCGTTGAATAACAGAAGGGAGATCATTGATAAATAAAGTAAAAAGTACTGGTCAGAAAACACTTCGATTTTTTCAGAGACAGCGTTTCTAAACTTAACCCGCTGAAATCCGTTCGTCAAATAACATTTTAACCAGAAAACTAAAGAATTACTGAAACACATACAATTGTATAATAATAAATCGTGATTCACCTTTTCAAAGGCTTTACTAAAGTCGGTGTAAATTACATCGGTTTGCATACGATCTCTAAATCCGTCATTTATAATTGTGAGTTCCAGAACGTTGGTGATTGTAGAACGGGATTTACGAAAGACGTGTTGATATCGAGAAAGTATGGATGAAACTCGATGAGATAACGAGTCTGTTATAATTTTTTCTAAAAGTTTGGGGATTGCACTTAATTTTGCGATGCTTTTGTAGTTAGACACCTTATTGCCTGATTTATATTAAGGGATAATATAAGATTCCTTCCATAGAGATGGTAAATATCTTGTACGCAAGGACTGATTCAAAGTATTGTTAGTGGATAGGACAGGGAGTCAGCAAAGTGCTTAAGAATATTATTTGGTATTCCATCAGGACTAGCATCAAAAGAATTTTTCAGTGTTTTCATGTTACTCAAAACAGTGATGTTGTTAAGATAATTCACATTTATTATCGAAGAAGCTTTGGAAGTTTCAAAAGGATATTGTAAGGGTTGATCAAAATTTTGTATTGAATATGTCTTTTTTTATATAAGCAAATAAAATTTTTGGAAAAGCCGCTAACAGATATTTAAATGCTGCACCATCTTTGTCCAGAGCCTTGACAAAGTTCTTAAAAAGGCTAAATTTTATGTGCAGCGGCGAAAGAAGAGCATCATTTGGATCAATTAATGGTTTATTTGAAATGTTTTGTTTTCCTGGTGAATACTCAGTTCTTTTTCGCCACTCTGTTCTGACGTAATGAAGACATGTAGCGCGACTCTCCCATAGACAAAGGACACAATAATATTTTGTGAAACTTCCTTGCATACCAGTCAACAAACCAATGACCTGAAACAGATTAATTTACAGTTATTTACGATGCACTGCGGCTGAAATTGATTTCATTGGCCAAAAGTCTAATATTTTTTTGTCACCGATTTTTAAAATTTTAACGACTTTTTGCAGCTAATATATCCAGATTAAGATAGCCAAAAAATTAGGTTAAACTATTGCTAATTGTGGGGTTGGCATGCTGCCAAACTCAACTGTTTTTTTAATTTCAGAAAAAGGTGATTTTTTTTTGTTTTTTTTTTATCAAAAATAAATGGTTACCACTCGCAAGCTATCATCGATAATGACCTGCAGTCTCTTTTAAAATATTGGTAAGATTATAGTCTTTAATTGTTGTAAGTGGTCACAGCTCGACTGTTTAACATTAGGGGCATTATGAAATATTTATGAAACTACTATATTTTTCTCAAATTTCAACTTTGGTGGAATAGAGCTTCTAGGGAAAAAGAAACGTATACCACCCGGAGAAAGGTGAAAGTGTCCTCTTGAACCCTGTATATACCTTTGTACCCGTGGCGACCTGTGGGTAGAACACTTTTTTCATTTTAATGAAATTACTCTAAAAAAATTCAAATTACGATAATTTAAACAGCCCTATAAGTAC
Organism: Cordilura impudica; assembly: GCA_963682025.1. Taxonomy (NCBI): domain Eukaryota; kingdom Metazoa; phylum Arthropoda; class Insecta; order Diptera; family Scathophagidae; genus Cordilura; species Cordilura impudica. The sequence continues at coordinate 25,519,784 of OY821519.1, read as the reverse complement.
TCGTATACAATGGTGTATTAAATTTGTGCTTTAGGTATTTTATAGCTTATAATAGTCACTACTTGTTCTATTACCATAATATATTTGTAAGTAAGAATGTCAATACACAGAGGATGGATTATATGCCAAGCAACATCAAGCCAATTAAACCAAGTTCCGACAGAATCATTAGATAATACCGATACATATGAATTTGGATTATCACCACTACATGCAAGAATACGACTTATGGAACACATACTAAAAATCAGTTATGATTTGGATTTCGGGTCTTCAGGATCAATAAGAAACAACGAAACCAACAAAGAGTTAAGAAGTTCAAAAAAGAAACACGTTCCAGATGAATATCGCAAATTTGGATTGATTATAGATCAGCCAAAACAAGGGTCAGGCATTACAAATGATGGCTGTACCGCAAGGAGATCCTTTTCAGATCCAGAAACAGCATCTGAAATAACAGGAGTGGATTTAAGCCTTATTTTCAGATTTAAAATAATCCTAGAAGTACTTGCGTGCAATGAAGAAATTGCCTCTAGAAAATTTGGAGATATGCTAAGGAAACTGCAAAAATATACACAACCAACTACCCATGGAGAAATATGTCTGCAACTGTTCACAAAATCCTTTATCATGGAGAGGATGTCATTTAATGTCATTTGGTGCCACTTGGAGATCTATCAGAGGAGGCTCAGGAGAAAAGGAATAAAGATTACAGATTTTATAGGGAGCACAATACTAGAAAAATTTCACGAAATTTCACAAATGAAGATCTATTTAATATATTATTGGCAACGTCAGATCCGTTCATCTCCAGTATTCGAAATCAATGGAAAGTGGAACATCGGAATTTAGATGTAGAAGTCAAAAAACTACTGAAAAACAGAAATAAAACAGAACAAAATATGGAATATTTGCAATCAATATTTGAGTCAAATGAATTATAATTATAATTGCCTTTCATTGTTATTTAAGTACGAAAAACATAGTATTAGTAAAAAATAATAATAAACGGAACCTACCATTGTTACAAATGCAATTAAAATCTATTGCAGTTTTTATTTTTAAAATGTTCTTTAAAATTATCAAATTTGACAGCAAATAATAATAAATTTTTCTGTAGTAATAGCAAGATTTTTAGATAATATTATTAACTTTTTTTTTAAATGTAAATATTCTTTGAGTGTAAACAAATTTGCAAATTTGACAACAAAAAATTTTTAATTTTTCAATAATAATAGCAAAATCTCCAGTTGATTTTACTATTTTTTTTTGAGTGTAAAAAGTTTTTTGAGTGTAACATTAAAAAATCCCATTATTACAAAAAATGTTTATAAATGTTATTAAAATCAAAAAAAAAATCAAAAGTTCAACTTTGACCTAGAATTCCTTAAAAAGTCCTCAATCAATTTTAATATAATTAAAACTGAGTCAAGCTGAACTAAATATCTATCCATTAAAAAAAACTACTTAAATATTTTGATCGGTTCAACAGTTACAGAAATTTGGATTTTCAGCCACTGTGCGATGGTCTATACTATATATACAACGAAATTTAAATCACACACCTTAAGGTCACCACAGATCTTCCACTTATGATCGTTGTATTTGAGTAATGTCAAAATTTCAGTCATTGATTCGTAATGTTCCTTTATATTAATGGCATGAGCAATTGATATGGATGGTTTTTAATTCCCATTATACAAAAGAAGCGCCTTTAGAGCCATCAATAAATAATCTCCATTCTGTTTTGTCATACGGCTGGTTATTTTTTTTAAATAAACCATCAACATCAGTACAGTATAGAATAGAGTGTTTCTTTTCAAAATATACAGCCAATTCCAAGCTTCTATCTCTACAGATTATTACTTTTGTCCAAACTGCAAGATGTTTCCACTGCTGCATGCGCGAAGCTAGTAATTCTGTATAAATGTAAATCCCGAATTAGATCATTCAGCTCAGCTTGAGTCACTAAATGGCGTTCATCATCAGCCTCATACAAACTACCATTTCTGGTGAAAGATGTTTCGGACTCACTGCTCGTAACGCCAGGAATGGCTGGTAATGGATCATTTGGTGGACATTGCACTGGTTTGGAAACCGATGGAACATTCGCGTACGTAATATTTTTTCGATTTTTCATATTGAATCCAGCAGCTTTTGTTAAACAGAAATAACAATCGGTTTGGTGGTTACTTGACTCTCTCCAAGGTAGTTGAATTTAAAAATCTAATTATATTTTCTTGCCATTTGACCACTTGTATAAAACAGTTCTGCAACTATTGCGAAACATTGTCGGTGTCCACGATTTGTCCAAGTTACTGACAGCAAAACCAAAATAATGTAAATATGCACATTTTAATGATTCTGATATTGCATATCTTTTTTTCCAACCAAATATTCACCATACACAAAGCAAAACAAATAAGAAACTTATAGTCGGTCTAGACCGACTAGACCGTCCATACCCTATACCATGCGTTTAGAGACACTATCTCTTAGGCCAAACTAACTGGACATAGAAAATAAGCATAAACCAAATTTGAGTGGGATTTTTATTAATTTTTTTGGCTGCAGACTAGGGACTAGGGACTAGGCCCAAAATTGGACCGATCCTGACCATGTTTGGTAAAGTCTCTTGTATTTTGCAAAAATATATACAAACAAAACTTGAGAAGAATCAGTGCAATATTTTTGTTTTTTGATAGATTTAAGTGAAGATCGGGAAGCAGCTCTATATGGGGCATATGAGTAAGAGTTGTCCCATAGGGATCAATTTGGACTTCTCATTAATGGATGTAATAAACGCATACAAACCCAATTTGAGTAAGATCTATATGACAATTTGGATCTTATGGCAATTTATGTCGATTTCAGAGGGGTCATTTGTACGGGGGCTAGGTCTGAACATGGGCCGATTCTCATCCTATGGCCGATAACAGCTTATATACCTAATTTCATCAAAATATATTCATACTTGCGACCTGCAGTTAAATCGAATCAGATTGTGATTCTGATTCGATCGGTATAATAAAAGATGGGTCTAGGTCAAATGTTTTTGGTAGTTACAAACAGCAGCACAAAGTCATTATACCCGAACCACATAGTGGTATAGGTAACGTGACCATACGTCCCTTTTGAACGTTTTCAGCTACTTTGTCCCGTTGTCCCCGACAAGAACTCGGGGACGCAAAAATGTCCCGTTTTCAGAAATTCGAAAAAAGAGATAGTTGATTTGTTCAAAAATGTAAGAACAAATCTTCAAATTCGTCAAAGATAGTTTTTTCAATATATGTATGTTAAAATACATCAGAAGTCAGCTGAAAAATAATTTCATCTAAAAAAATATTTAAAACGATTTAACTGAATTTCTTATGAATTTGGTTGAATCAATTCATGGTACATAAACTTAAATTACTGTTCTTAAAAAGCAAAAAATAAAAAATTTAACCCCCTCTCAAAATAAGAATACTTTTACTAATAATCAAAATAAAACAAAAAAAAAAAAAAAAAAACATTGCAAAAAATAGAAATTGCAGTTCTATAAATTTGCTTGGTTAACCTGAAATGCAGCAATACAAAAATCATCTTTTCTTCTTTCTTTGTTGCAGAATATGAATAAATCTATAATATTAATAGGCTTGGCGATTTCTTGTGACCGATGTTTTGTTCTACCGTTTTATCCCGATTTTGACCAAACGTATATTATTTGAAAGGAATTTCTTTTTAGCCATTTTGTAGATTTATAGATTTTTTAATTTTTTAGCCTTATTTTGAGTAAATTGCATTTAAAGTTGCTACTAACCATACATAAAATTATACATATGCTATGTATTTTATTAAATTTTTTAATGTGTTTGTTAATGAGTTTGTTATCTTCATTCACAATAATAATAAACCATAAAAGTGATGGTTTCTGAATTGGTTAAGTTGAAAAACAAAGCTGCCTAGAAATTGCACTCGAATTTCGAGCGCAGGAATCTGCTAGTATGAATAAATATATTACGAAACACAAGAGACAAAAATAGTTTTAATATAGAAGAGGCCAAAGTGCAGTACAGAACAAAAACTAACCTACCCAAGGATGGAAAATATGTTTTCTGTTATTGTACCATCCAGACACACAAATTGTACTTCTTCAATCCTCACGGTACCAAAATTTTTTCCGCTTTTTTTTTTTAGACAATTTTATCGTATTAAGTCAGATTTGCTTAGACACTAAAAAGACTTAAAAAAATTTAAATTGACGGGGTGAAACAAAATTTATCGTGAATTTTATGTAGTCGTATAATAACCACAAAACTTTGTAAAATTTTACTATAATTTTTATAAATGTCACACCTTTTTTTTTCTGTGTGTCCGCCTCCCTTGGATCTTCAGCTGCTGTAGACAGTTGTAATATATAAATTGCCAAAAAATTGAAGCAGCAAGGGAAATTAAATTAAAAGGGAATTTGTTTCAGAAAGAGACAACGCACTGTCTTCCGTATTCAGTCCGTGGTTTACTTGAAAAATTAAAAGAAGATGGTTATACCGATATTGACGAGAATTTCGTGAAATTGAAGTCTAAAGAATTTTATAAAACTAGTCGAGAGTATTTAGAGCAATGGACTGTTTATAACAAAGATTTAGAAAAACTTAATTGGGCAAATTTAACAGAAGTACCACAGTGGGATATATTGATCGAAAAAGAACATATCGATTGCAATAAAGATACGGAAGTATTCGATGAATATTCACTCGTATCTAAATAAGTAACATCGCAGAAAATTGATGAATGGAATCAATAAAATATTTCTACGGAAAATCGTTGGGTGGAAGTATTTAAACATTTTATTTGCAATTACCTAAACCATGCATATTTTCAAATTATAGTTGCATATATTTTATGTTCGCCTGGTACAAATGCGCCGGTTAAACGTGTGTTTTCTTTGATGAACAAGTTGTGGACCGAAAATAAAACTCAATTAAGGGTATCAGTGCTTAAGGCTATGTTAATTATTAAAGTTAATATTAAAAAATCCTGCCATATTTGAAATCGTCACCTAAAATTTGAAACAAATTTGTGCCTCTGAAAAATATAACAATGTATAAATAATTTTTTTGTAGTGTAACGTAAAATAAATAATGCCACTCACTATGGACAAATAAAATATTATTGTATTATCTATGCATTTCCATTTCATATAACCGAACCCGTCTGAATTATTCGATGTCCCGTTTTCAGGTAAAAAAATATGGTCACTTTAGGTATAGGGCATAAACATGCTTCGTTACTGCAGTTAATTCTTTAATTTAAATTTTTAGATCAGTGTTTTTATCAGTGTTCCATTTAAAACACAATTTTCAGAAATTTCCGAAAGGTCAAAGGTCATTATTAGATGATCAAAGTTTTGGGTGTAATATCTTAAAAATGGTGTTTATAAATAGTGTTAATGTTGTGTTCGGATTTATTAACCACTCCACACATAAGAAAAATTAAGGGAAGGAAATTTAGAGGGATTACAAAATCAAACGGTTTTTTTTAATGCAATATTGGTACAAAAAATCAGTCATTCAGTTCATTGTTATTTCATTACTACATACAAGTAGTCGTAATCTTATATAATTTAATGCAAGTGCACACCACCGATGCATTTTTAATTATTCATCAAACGAGTGCAAAAACGAGGTAAAAACACTAGGCAAAGCTTAATGTATATATTTAACATATTAAGAGTGAAAGCTCCCATAAAATGACATCTATTTGCAATATATATTTTATCATGTATTTAGCTGGAAATTTTTGTCATATTTTAATGTTTGTAATTTTATATATTCAAAATAATTATGAAAACCAAAGTCAGTCCGTCTGGCTATTTCATTCATTTTGTTTTTCTTAATGAAAGGTATTTAGACACAGATATGTCACCATTGAAATTTACTCATCTCCCACCTTACTCAAGTTATACTCAAATGCGATTCTTCCTTCTTCTTCGTTTCACTCTCAGATCCACTCAGTGGATCAATCTCTTTCTTTTGAGCTATTAACTGTTTAAATTCGTTGAGTTTGAGGAAAGTTATGCGTGCACAATCAACTTTACATTATGAAACACGCCAGTTAACGTACAGATTTCATTACAATAATTGCATAACACATACCCTGTGTTGAATTGTGAATTGCAAAAAATTTGAATTTAGGTGGCATATAAGCTGGCCTTTATTTCTGTGTGTTCAACACATATTTATAATGAAATAAACTTAATGAATTAAATAGATTAAAAAACATTGAAAGAAATAAATTGAATGATAAAATAAAATTTCCTAGAATTTGCACTCGAATTTCGAGGGCTGCGTTCTGCTAGTAGTATTTATTTAATTTTAGTGAAATGTAGACCATGTATACAGTTGGATAATTTAGTAAAATAATTTTAAATTTGGTTTGTGACTGTTATGAGATGTTTTACTGTATTATACGCGTATGTTTGTATTGTAATATGAATATATAAAGTATAAAGTACATAAACTATATAAAAAAGAAACGTATGACAATGAAATAAACGAGAACGTTGGCAAATACACTCTACGAAATAAAAATAAGGTAAATTGAAATAAATATCACTTTGAAGTAAGAAATAAGTAACAATGTATTGCAAGTGTTTTCATTTATATATATTTATACCCGCTACACAGTACGAAGAGGGTATATATATGTACAAGGGCAGACCTAGAACAACTCCACCTGATAAAGAAAATACAAAAAATTCAGAAAAATTTTCTTTATTTCTAAACATAATCTCCTTTTCCCAGCGCTATTCAATAGATCTGATACCCTGTTTATAGTTAAAACTGTCTATCTCTTAAAATGGCCAGCAATCGCAGACTTGGCAAATCTTTTACCACCGAGTCATGGAGCTAAATCTGGCGAATAAAATGATGCGTGATGAAGCAATTCCAACTTTAATGAATTTTGATCATCGCAATAGCGGATGTGTGAACTGGTGCATTGTCTTGATGAAACAACACTTTCTTTTTCGACAAGTATCCTCATCTTTTCTTATTTCCATCACATAAATGCTGCAATACTCGTCGTTCATTGTTCTTCACTTTTGAAGATAACCCATAATAATTATCCCACGAGCATGCCAACCAACAGACACCATAACTTAGCCTGCAGGTGGAACTGTTTTCGCCTTCTTTGGATACGATTCACCCAATTCAATCCAAGGTTTTGACTGTTCATTTGTCTTATGTGGTGGATCCATTTCTAATTTATGGTTACTAATCGACGCAAAATCTCGGTTTCACTGCGCTGAAATATCTCCAAACACTCTATTGTTTTTGTTCTATTGTGAACAAAGGCGGCACCCATCTTGCGGACAGCTTTCTCATCTCAAAATTTTCGGTCAAAATGTGACGCTTAGCACTTTTTGAAATGCCTATCATTTCGGCTAGCTCATGCAGCTTCAGCCGACAACCATCCTACCATTTTTGGGGTGGCAATCTCAAGTGGTCAACCACTATGGTGTTTTTCAACCATTTGGACTGGAATTTGCTATTCAGGGGTTTTCGAGGGTGCTGAACACAAGTGTGACTACAGATTCACAAATTTCCAAAAAGATAAGACAATAAAAAAAAATAATAAAAAAAAAACAAAAACAAAATGGAGTCTGTAGTCATACTTGTGATCAGCACCCCCGAAACCCCCTAAATACCAAATTCCAACCCAAATAGTTGAAATTAGAGGGGTTCTCATGGTGCGGATGCGCGACCGAAACCCCCTTATACTGAATTAGATGAAATTTGGTTCATTTTTCAAAAACACATTTTCCACAAAAGAAATGATATTGATTACAAAATTTTTTTTCACGAATCTTTCGATACGAAGACTCGATTTTTCTTTAAATTCTAGTCACCATTTTGAAACGCTAATTTGAAATTTTCAAAATCGCCTAACGGGACCAAATAACGGATTCAAAAGCGAAAATTTTAAGCCCAAAATCGTTAAAATTTATCAAAGAACGTCCCATAAACAGTGAGGTGCAATAGTGCGGCAATGTTCATAAAAATTTCGAAAAAGGTCAATTATTTTTCTTAGTGTATTAGAAAAACAAAACAACAATTACTTTTAGATATTGTTATTGGTATTCTTTAAAATTACGAAATAACTAGAGTTCAATCTGCTCTCCTCTCCCGAATATATCTCTCTCATAAAACCAAGGTCGTTGCTTCATATTTGCACCAGCATTAAAATTTAAAACAAAACGGTATTTAATTAGTTCTTTTTTGCATTCCATATAATAAGTCGAAATTATTTGTAAATTTAGTGATATTAAAAGTGATAAAAGAATATAAATTTATGATACGGCCAATATGTGCGTCTGTCAAAAATGTGGTTATTCAAAAGGCTGAACTTGGTTATTCTAGCCGTAAAATTGCAGATTTATTAAATATAAGTCAACGTTCAGTACTAAGAATAATAAAACAAGATAAAAACTTTAACCAGAATAAATATTTTGTGCCAAAAAAAAGGAAGACCGAAGACAATTTCCTCAACGGAGGCTAGAGCACGTGGTCGTCAATTTGCTGCCAACAAGCTTAAAAGCACAAAGGAGGTAGTTTTAGCTTGTGTTAGCAAAATCAGTAGATGAACAGTCCAAAGAGCTCTTAAAAGTGTTGGCTATAAAGCACTCATTAAAAGAAAGAAACAAAAATTGTCACCAAAAAACGTGAAGACACGCAAATTATTTTACACAAAATACCGGTCTTGGACAATAAGAGATTGGGAAAGGGTAATGATTTTTATTTTTGTTTTAATTTTTTTACTGATTTTTTATCTTTTAGATTATTTGGTCTGATGCAACAAAAATAAATCGATACCAATCTGATGGGAAGGTGTGGTACTGGACAAAACCATCAACTACTCAAAATCCGTCACACGTTAATCAAACCATAAAGCATGGCGGGGGTTCACTAATAGTTTGGGGATGTATAACACCAAAAGGTGTAGGACCTCTCATCAGAATAGAAGTTCTAAAGCGTAAAGAGGACTATCTTCGCATTTTGAAGGAGAACTTGCCGATAGCACTCACTGAAATGCTTCATGAACACGAAGATGTGATATTTCAGCACGACAATGACCCAAAACATTCTGCAAAAATTGTCAAAGAATGGCTGAATTCACAGATGTTTGGGGTCATGGAATGGCCAGCACAGAGCCCGGATCTGAATCCGATAGAAAATGTGTGGGCATTTTTGAAAACTCGCCTGGCAGATTATGAAGAGACTCCAAGCAGCATATATCAACAGTGGGAGAGGATTCAAGTCGAATGGCAGAATATACCTGTGGATTTCATAAAAAAGTTATACGGATCCATGCCAAAAAGGATGACACAATTGAAGAAATCCAAGGGATATTGGACCAAATACTGAATTAAGGATCAGTGCAATATTGGTGCAGTTTTGGTGCAAAAATGCGGCTATTCTACGAGGAGGAATGTAGTAATTTTGTTAGATACTTAAGTTGTGAATATATTTTTTTTTTTGGCTATTTATTCTTAAGGCATAGATATATTTAATTCTGTAAACTATTTGGATTAAATAAAATAAATTATAAGAAAAAACTGATATTTTTTTTTTTGCTAAACATTGCCACACTTTTGCACCACACTGTGTATATATATATATATATATATATATATAAGAGCGCCCCTTTTTACCAAAGTATTTTTTTTCAAACTACTGGCGCCATCTATAACTTAACTCGAGTTATTCTGGGACCGCCCTCCTTAGTTTTTAACTAGTTGAAAAAGATCTGGATCCCGTAAAATATATATATATATTCTTGATCCTTCTAATAAGTAGAGTTAAAGCAGCTATATCCGTCTGTCCGTCTGTGCAAAACATGATCATGCCCTGAATAGGTCAGCAGGGTTTAATGTCCTTAGTGAAACTGATTCATTGACATCCTGGGCAGGTTGCTGTTTAAAATCATTACAATAGGTTCAATAGGTACGGAGATTTCAATGAAAATGTAAAAGAAAGCTTGAAAAAATATGATGTTCTTGTTATTGTTGTTATTAATTTTTTTTTAATTTGATTATGCTAGCTGTAGTTTTTGCTGTTGTTGTGGTCGTTGTGTCTGTAGTATTTGTTTCATGATTGTGTATGTATCGTTATACTCAACGCGTCATATAAGTATAGGCTGCCACACTTTTTTTGAAAGTTATTTGAAATAAATACACAAAAATCGCCAATATGAAAGAAGAATAATAATAAATTAATAGGCTAGACGATTTCTTGTGACTAATTTTTTGTTCTACCGTTTTGTCCCGATTTTGACCAAGCATATATTATTTGAAAGTTATTTCTTTTTAGCCGTTTTGCAGATTTACAGATTTTTAAATTTTTTCCTATATTTTGAGTAAATTGCATTTAAAGTTGCTACTAACACATACATAAAATTATACAATGCTATGTGTGTGTTTCGTAAATTTGTTAATGTATTTGTAATTAAAATGAGTTTGTTTTTTGTGTTGATTTGTGAATTGGCTATAATTGATTATCATACTTTAAGGGTCTTTATTTAATGAAAAAATAAAATTTCCTAGAACTTGCGCTCGAATTTCGAGGGCTGGAATCTGCTAGTAATAATAAAAAAGTATGTAAAAACTGCGTAGTTAGTTATAAAAAAATTAATTGAGTTATTAATACAAAAAAAAACTAATCAGATTTTTATTTATTTTTTTTTTTGCAATTTTGTAGATATAAACAGTTTTTCTTTTAAGAAATCTAAATTTGAGCTTTGAAAAAATGTCCATGTTACAAGTTTTTTTTATTTGAAAACATTTCTGAATCTCCTAATATACAATTTTTTGTATATAATTTATAATGCTTTGATGAAGTAAGATATTTGTTTTGCAGACAAGCTCTCCATTTAAACAGGTTAATCATTTTAAATACCAGCATAACCCAACCCTCGAAATTTGAGTGCAAATTCTAGGAAATTTTATTTTTTCTTAAAATCTTTTTCTTTCAATATTATTTAAATCTACATATATAAAAATTTATGGTAATAAATAATTTTATAAGAGCCTAAAGGTATGCTAATCAATTTTAGGCAATTCGCAATTCAACACAGGGCGTGTGATATACAATTATAATGAGTTTCGATGAATTGTGAATTGATTAAAATTGATTAGCATACCTTTAGGCTCTTAAAAAATTATTTATTATTCACATTTTATTATATTTTATTTAATATATTTAATAACGCATATTATACATAAATTTTAAAACTCTACACTTCTCCTACATATGAGCTATAACTAAGCCAATTTTTACACTCCTCCGTGCCGACATTACGCTTAAAAAGGGATGAAAAAATTTTCCTTTAATATATAAATATTTCCTGCTATATAACACTTTTTTTTGTGTAAAATTTGCTTTTAAAATTTAATATTGTTGCCTTGGAGGGGGATACAGCGATTAAAGCGGTCACAGAATTTTGCGATATTATTTTTAAAGTACACTTTCTTTTTATCTCGAAATGGTCCTCAGTTTCGGCGATTACCTCTTCATCAGTGTTAAATTTCTTTCCAGCAAGCATTCTTTTGAGGTCTGTAAACAAGAAAAAGTCACCGGCGGCCACATCTGGAGAATACAGTGGATGGGAGAAGCAATTCGTGGCCTAATTCATGCAACTCTGCCATCGTTTTCACCTATTTTCTTCTTCAAATTGCGCCGTTTTTTCGTGTTTCATCCTTTAAACGATCCAGCAACGATATGAAATTTTCGCTGTTGATGGTCTGGCCCTTTTTGAGGTAATCGGTGAATACAAGACCATGCGCATCCCAGAATACTGGTGCTATAATTTTGCCAGCTAATCGTTGCGTCTTTTCACATTTTGGATTCGGTTCATCGCGTTTAGTACCCTCGGCTGACTGTCGTTTGGACTCTGGATTATAGTGATGGACTTAAGTTTCATCTGCTGTTATTTATCGATGGAAATTTGTTCTTATTACGGTTGAATAACGCCAAACATTGCTCCGAATCACCAACCCCTTGTTGCTTTTGATTGATAATAAGCACGCGCGGCACCCACTTTTCATACAGCTTTCGCATGTCCAAGTATTCATGCGCAATATGTCCAACATGTTCCTTCGATCAACTTTTTTTACGATCAATAAAAATTATTTTGCGGACTTTTTTGATGTTTTTTTTCAGTAACAGCCTCTTTCGGGCGTCCACTGCGTGCATCGTGTTCGATGCTCATTTTGCCTCGTTTTAATTTAACAAACCACTTCTCAAAGGTTGATTTTCCTGGTGCATAGTCCAGATTATGTTTATCAAGCCAACCCCTTGGCTTCAGCGGTGCTTTTTTTGCCAAAAAGAGATGCTTCATTAACACACAAAATTCTTTTTCATCCATTTTCTCACAATAACAAAAGTTGCTTCATTACTCACAATGTTATATCTCACGAACCAATTGTCCAACAACTGTATATTTTGAAGGTTGGTAGTAACAGAAAATCAGATGGATAGCAACGCCATCTATGTGTCAACATACGAAATTTTCAGCACAGTTATTAAGTTTAAAAGTTGTTCTTTAATATTTATTAGATTCCAATATTTTTCCTATAGAATCACCGCGAATATAAAAAAGCTTAAGATAAGTTAAAAACATATTTTCCGTAGATTTGACAAAAAAGATTCACTGTGTTTGGCAATCCTTGCTTTAAAACAGTATAGACATATATCTGTGGTCACAAGCGATAACCGCCTAAGCCGACTTAAGAACAATTTGAGTTATGTATGCTATCATGTTCTACTAAAAACGCTTTATATTTACGTGAAATCCCCATTTCTCTAATACTGTTTATTAAAAAGACATTTATATAAAAAGTTATTTTTCTCGAAAGCATGATTTTCGACTTAGACGGTTATTGCTTGTGACCACAGATATACTCTAAACCTACTGATATTGTTAGTAACACATTTAATTATTTGAGGGATAACTTGTGTGTTGGATTTTATTAATTGATTTTTATATTTTATAAAATTCAATAAAATCTCATCCAACCGTGAAGCACTCAGGAATTCGAGTATGATGGTTGGTTCTAGTAATTTTATCTCGCTACCTAGTATTTGGAAGGAGCGCAGGTGCTTTTTTCGTTTATGCATTCACGCTCCACAGTCTTCAAGTATCTCTGGCGATTCGCCTTCCTCATCACAGAATCTGCACATGGGTTTTGTTACAATTCCTAACCTGCTCAAATGTTCCCTGAGCCTACAGTGACCAGTTAAAATCCCGGTTAGTATTCTAAGTCCGTTTCTTGGCAACCCAATGCATGATTCAAATCTCTTATTGTTGTAGCCACCCAACAAGAGTTTGGATTACCTTAAGCGCAACTGGCTCGAAAAAATTCCCGTTTTTTGTTCCCTGAGAACGACTTCCCATACTCCTTTTCCTATTCCACAAAACGGTTCCGGCCCTATTAATTTTGTGGAAGCTCCCTTTCTGGCAAGCTCATCAGCTTGCTCATTACCTTGAATCCCAATATGTCCCTGGACCCAAAAAAGGCTAACCTAGTTGTGTTTGCCTAGCTCATTTAGTTCCTGTAGACAGTCTCATACTAATTTGGAGTCTAGTTCATTAGCAGCTTAGTGCTCGAATAGCAGCTTACCTATCTGATAGTATGGTTATGTCTCGTCTTTTGCACTTCCTATTCAAGTTATCGATGGCATAAATTTCTGCTTGGAAAATACTTATGTGTATTCCCATTGACCCGAAGTAGTTGGTTCTAGGCCCCAAAACTCCCGCCCCTGTGCACTTTCAGTTTTTCACCCATCTGTGTACCATTTGATCGTATCTTCTTTTGGAGAATATGCTGTAATTAAACCGCTCCATTCTTTCTTATTGCTAAGTTTTGTAACAAAAAATTTCCTGAAATCATATTGCTTCTGGGTCCTGTCCATGGGACAATCTAGAAGGGAGTAATCATTAACTTGACTTATTCAGCTCCATTGCCCTTTATAAAGCCTGGTTATAGGTATATCCCCCTTGATTCAGATCGCCGTTGCCAGGGTTTTCTTCTGCACCACTATATGAGGTGGGCTTAGGTCCAAGAGTGCTTCTAGTGATGCTGTTGGGCACGTCCTAATTGCACTCGTTATCCCAATACACGCTAATTTTTGCATTTTACTTAACTCCATTTGAGTTGACTTCAGATCTGTTTTTTTGGCCCACGCCATAGCTCCATACGTCACAATAGGGCGGACCATCATAGAGTACATCCACCGTAAGATGCTGGGTTTGCAACCCCAGTTTTTACCCACTACCCTCTTACATGTCATTGTAGCACGCTTGGCTTTCTCAGTAATGTGGTCGATATGTGCCTTCCATGTTAACTTGCTGTCCAGTAATATCCCAGATATTTCACCTCTACCTTTGGTTCGATGACTTCTCCCAGAATTTTAAGATAGCTTTTATAATATTTTATTTTGGAAATAATCGGTCACCGGTTTATTTCTATGTCGTGTATATCACTATTTTCCTTTAATTGTTTTGATATTTATTTTTGCTACAAATTTGTTTTTTTTTTTTGTAAAAACACGATAGAAATAACTGATAAAATGGTTACTTAAATAAGTGTGCGAAGTTAGCCCCCCATGTTTGGAAATAAAATTTTTTGAAGATTGTTCTACATTGTTCTAGGATTGTTCTACAATGTTACAAAACGATGAGTTTCTAAAATGTAATTTGTACCGGTAAATCGTAAAAACGAATTTTTGGCTTTGCCCCCCCACTTTTGGAAAAAAAAAAGAATTTGGCGGTTGTTCTAGTTGCTCTTAACATTGTTGTAAAATATATATGAGGCAAACCGTAACGTACGCAAATGAGAACGAAAAAAATTTTTCCGCGATATCAACGTTATTAAACGATATCAATATTTTTACGCAACACGAAAGTTAACGTACAGATTCCAAAATTTCTTTCGTACAAGGTATCCTGATTGGCGCCCTCAGATCGCTCTGAAACTTGGACATGTTATAGATAGGGTGTAAAATTAAGGGACCCGTATATTTTGGGTTGGTTAAAATAGTGCTGAGGGTGCCACTCAGGATACCTTGTGCGAAAGAAATTTTGGAATCTGTACGTTAACTTTCGTGTTGCATAAAAATATTGATATCGTTTAATAACGTTGATATTTTTTTTTCCAAGAGTGGGGGGCAAAGTTTAAAATTCATTTTTTCTCGATTTACCGGTACAAATTATATTTTAGAAACTCATTGTTCTGGAACATTGTAGAACAATCCTAGAACAATTCAGAACAATCTTCAAAAAATTGTATTTCCAAAAATGGAGGGCTAACTTCGCACACTTTACTTAAATGCTTAAAATTATATAAGTGTCCGCAAATTACAAAACTTTTTACTATTCCAAAACTATTAGCAACTGTTTATTTGGTTTTATTGTATTTCTGCATAATATTTATCTTTAACATATTACAAGCAAATTCTGATATTCTGAAATATTTAACATTTTACTGATTTAAGTTAAACCAAAAATCGTCAATTTTTCTTTTGTTTTGATGTATCGCATAATTTTTAAGCTCTCAAAACAATGCAAAATATGATCCCTAACTTTGACTTTGGGTATTCTAACGCCGCGCCGGCTGCGTCAAAAACGTGTTTTTCTTTTATCTCTTTTGAAGGGATTTTAATACTAAGAGTAGAAACTAATAATAGAAAAATAATGGAATTCTTCAGATAGAAGTTAAAACTCTAACACTCTTACTTGTTTTTATTCTATTTCTCAATGTTAATTGCATTACTTATGTGATATTTTAGCTGTTTCGCGGAGTGTACATACATATGTATGTACAATACCAGAATGATATTTGTATTAAAAGTTGATTGTAGAAAAAAAAAACGGGAGTACATATATATATATACAAACAAATATATTCTACCTACCGTTGATAATACAATGTACTAAGTAATGTACATACTCTTGCCATGTACATGCATATATTATTAAATAATTTACACAAAGTTAAGCATATGCATATGCAGTTTGTCATACCTAGATATGTGAGTAGTTACATAAATATGAATGCATATGTATGCGAATTAAGTGGTCACTTATTTAAAACTGACATTTAAAATGGAAAACGGAAGGTATTTAAACGCTGCCAATGAAGTAAGACGAAATGCGAGTTATTATTAGTTGGGCGGAATCAGTGTTGCCACATTTTTTTTTAAACTCGTCTAGCTTTAATTTTTTTTTTATATTTAGTTTTTCATAAAAATTTTAATTAAAATTGTTTTATCAGTAGTTCAGAAGTTTTCATTTTTTTTATAAAAAAAAAAAATAAAAATATATAAAATTATTGTATAAAATATATACAAAAAAAAAAAAAAAAATAAAAAAACAAGTTTTTCATAAAGAAATAATTTTTACATAAAAAAATTTTTTTTCATAATTTTCTTATAAAACAAATATGTTTTTCATAAAAATAATTAAAAAAAATACAATTCCCATATTTTTTTCTTTCTAATGTTTGAGTTATATAGTTGATAACAGCCAACTTCTTTTAAGCAAAAAGCGCAAAATTAAAGCGCTGAATTAAAATGATATGAAAAGCGCTAGAATTTGGTATTACTTTTTCAGTATATATCAATAAAAAAAAACATATGATATGAGAACAAATTTTATTAAAACTGTTCACTTCAGAGGGCGTAAGGTTTCAAAACCAGTTTTTACATTCTTTTTGCTAAATGTACAACATGTCGAGAGTGTTGTGTCAAAATTTCAATAAAATTGGAGCAAAACTAACGAAGATACAGCGTTTCAAATGACGGACCTCATACGGTGGTGTATCGTATATAAATAAATTTTTAAAAAATGCTGACAAAAGTAAAAAAAAATAAAAATTAAAAAACTTTTCGCGATTACCTCGGGAAACATGTCACCTTTTAAACGAATTTCGATTTTTTTTTTTATTTCCCGCGATCCGGTAACGAGTTATGATGTTCACCGCAAAACAACTTCTTGTCGAGGCGTCTCCGGAGATTGGCTGCCACGGACTTATTTATTAAAATTTTAAATTGAAAATTTTTTTCAAATATTCTTCGAATGTTATGCTATATATGAAATATTTGATAAATTATGAAAATACGCATTTTTTCGCTTTTAAAACCCCCTTAAAAAAAGCGTATCCATTTTCTCCAGGCCATAATTTTGTTTTTATATAAAACTAGTTGGGCCCGGTCCGCGTTTCTGGCCCTAAAAAAACATTTGGGTTTTATGTTGCATCTGAATTTTAATATAAAGTGTCACCCGCCAGGCTATTCTGAAGATTCCCTAAAATAAGTCCATCCATTTTTATATATATAGATGCCATTGGAGGTATAATATTAAAATTTTATTTTGCAAAGCCCTCTGTCCACAGAACGGAAATCTATCACACTGCACAGGCTATTCTGAAAATTTTATCAAGATAGGTCTAGCCATTTTGGAGTTTATGCGGAACATACACACATCCATTTCTATATACATATATAGATTTATATATTTTTTTTTTATATATTTAAAGTAAATTATTTTTCCGAAATATTTGATGAAATTATATATAATATGTGTTAAAGAATAACTGAATTATGTATTAAAGAATTTAAAAAAATTCACTGCATTGAACACTCTTTCGAATTCATCGTTTGATCATGGAAATGTCAGTATATATATAACGAAACTTGATATTTACTACAAACAAGTTACGAGTGTTAAATTCAGCTATGCCGATTTTTTGATACCATCCACCTGGGTTTAAGTTTACATTAATATCTAAACCAGTTATAGTTAACAAATGTAAACAAAATATTTGAAAAAGTAAATAATTTCATAAACTTAATACTAAATTATTACAACAAACACACAAAATTTTTAGTTTTTTTTAGATGTGTCTTCATATTTTGGGTTATATCTTGGCATAATGATGGCCGCTTTTCCCCATTTTAAATACCAACTTGCTGGAAATAATAACAAACAATATTGTCTTAAGTTTACCCAGGTATATGGTTCATTTTGTGAATGAGCGTGATTTCAACTGACAGAAGGACGGACGGACGGATGGACAGACGAACATTTGCTATATCGACTCGAGTTGTTACACACAAAAAAAAATATTTTCCGATGCGTTAAAAACTGTTAGGGATATAAAAACGGATATTCACTGACTGACTTTTGAAGTTGTATACTTCATTCAAAAATATATCAGATCTCTCTCGATTTTTCCACTTAGTTTAAAATTGTTAAGATAATTTTCATACTCTTCGATTTCTTTTTCGTTTTTAATTTAAGAAATTCTTTTTTAAAACTGCGAACATCATCAGTTTTTTTATGTGTAAACATCTATACGCGCAGGGGGTAAATTTCTATTTCACAACACAATCACGAAAACAGCGTAACATGTGAGCCGTAAGACAAAATCGGTGTGACTTATGATTGGATTGGTGAAAAAATTATGATAATTAATAAGCTGTTGGAAAATGAAATATGAAAAATGAAAAATAAAAAATTAAAAATGAAAATTTAAAAATAAAAATTAAAAAATTAAAAATGAAAAATGAAAAATGAAAAATGAAAAACGAAAAACAAAAAATGAAAAATAAAAAGTGAAAAATGAAAAATGAAAAATGGAATATGAAAAATAAAAAATAAAAAATGAAAAAAAAAAAAATGAAAAATAAAAAAAAAAAAATAAAAAGGAAAAATGAGATATGAAAAATGAGAAATGAAAAATAAAAAATAAAAAAATGAAAAACGAAAAATGAAAAATTAAAAATGAAAATGACAAATAAAAAATGAAAAATAAAAAAAGAAAAACGAAAAATGAAAAATAAGAAATGACAAATAAAAAATTAAAAATAAAAATGAAAAATGAAAAATGAAAAATTAAAAAGGAAAAATGAAAAATGAAAAACGAACAATGAAAAATGTAAAATTAAAAATAAAAAATGGAAAATGAAAAATAAAAAATGAAATATGAAAAATTAAAAATGAAAAAAGAAATATAAAAAATAATAAATTAAAAATGACAAATGAAATATGAAAAACAAAAATGAAAAATGAAAAATAAAAATGAAAAATTAAAAATGAAAAATGAAACGCGAAAAATTAAAAATAAAAAATGAAAAATGGAAAGTAAAAAGTGAAAAATAACATATTCAAAATAAAAAATTAAAAATGAAAAACGAAAACGAAAAATGAAAAATAAAAATGAAAAATGAAAAAAAAAAAATGAAAAATGAAAAAGGAAAAAGATAAATGAATAACGAACAACGAACAATGAGAAATATAAAATCAAAAATAAAAAATGGAAAATGACAAACGAGAAATGACAAATAAAAAATAAAAAATCAAAAATGAAAAAAAAAATTAAAAATGAAAAATAAAAAATGAGAAATGAAAAATAAAAAATGGAAAATGGAAAATAAAAAATGAAAAATGAAACGCGAAAAATTAAAAATAAAAAATGAAAAGTAAAAGTGAAAAATAAAAAATTAAAAATAAAATATTAAAAATGAAAAACGAAAAACGAAAAATAAAAAATGAAAAGTAAAATATGAAAAATGAAATATGAAAAATAAAAAAAGGAATGAAAAAAAAAAATTAAAAATAAAAAGTAAAAAATGAATATGTAATATGAAAAATAAAAAAATTAAAAAGAAAAATACAAAATGAGAAATGAAAAATAAAAAATTAAAAATGAAAAACGAAAAATGAAACGCGAAAAATTGAAAATAAAAAATGAAAAATAAAAAGTGAAAAATAAAAAATTAAAAATAAAAATTAAAAAAAAAGTTAAAAGAAAAAGGAAAATAGAAAAATAAAAAATGGAAAATGAAAAACGAGAAATAAAAAATTAAAAATAAAAAATTTTAAATAAAAAATTAAGAATAAAAAATGAAAACCGAAAAATGAAAAATAAAAAACGAATAATTAAACATTAACCGGTTCAAATAATAATAATGCAGTTGATTGCTTTAAGTGATATATAGATGACGCTTTCTGTTTGATTTTAAAAAAGTGACATAAAAAAGCTTTAATTGCTAGATGTTTACACATCACCCCTGTGATCGGGCTCACATTATTTTTTTTTATACATCAGTAATGCAATGGTTTCTAATGTTTCAAAATAAGATGAAAAGTTAGCTCTTATCTCATAAGTAAGAGACTTTGTGAACAAAATTAACTCCTATTTGATATGTTTATCCAGTTCTTCAATACTACTGTCAAGCCAGGCCTTTTCAAAACTATATAATCAAATTTTGGTACAATTATCGTTCTTGTTAATCTTTACACTATTTATATATCAGATAAAATTGGGGCCAATCAAGGACATTACATAAATATAGTTCAAATATATACAATTTCGTTTAACACGCAATATGATTAAAAGACGCCAAAAGAAAAAAAAACGAAACCCAAAGCGCCAACATGGCGTTTTTTTTATTAAAGTGTAAAAATCTGATTATTGGGTCGTCAATGGGTTTAAATGTAGCGCTAAAAGCGCTAATTTGGCATCGCTGATTTATTAAACGTGACTTTAAGTAACGAATAGAAGGATGTTGACGATTAGATAGTCGTATTGCTCGAAAATTGCAACTCCGTCTAGCGTTGTTTTAAAATTTTTCTCTTGCTTTAAAAAATGTATCTTTTCTATTATTTGAAATTATATACATGACCTCGAACCCAACAAAAACTAATTTTTTGTAAGACATTAGTTATTACTAACAAATTTCAGCCCTCGAGATTCGAGCGCAAATTCTAGGAAATTTTGTTTTTTCATTAAATACAGACCCTACAGGTAGCATCAATTATAGCCAATTCACAAATCAACACAAAAAACAAACTCATTTTTATTACAAACACATTACGAAATTTAATAAACACACACATAGCATTGTATAATTTTATGTATGTGTTAGTAGTAAATTTAAGTGCAATTTACTCAAAATAAAGAAGAAAATTTAAAAATCTGTAAATCTGCAAAACGGCTAAAAAGAAATACCTTTCAAATAATAAATGTTTGGTCAAAATCGGGTTAAAACGGTAAAACAAAACATCGGTCACAAGAAATCGCCTAGCCTATTAATATTATAGACTTGTAAATTCACATTAGTTTCACCAGACCCCAATGAGATTTATTTTTTGATCTTAATTTTCCCTCGTCGAAAATATTTTTAATTTTTTTTCATAAAAAAAAAATAAAAAAAAAAATAAAAAATAACTATTACTGAAATTCAAAAACTTCATTTCTAACTGCTGGAAATTTTAGTACAGTAAAGGAAGACTCAATTATGAAAATTAGCACTTTCAAAGTCCACGTAATTTTATAAAATTTTCAATAATTTTTTCATTAAGAAATCGCATTTTGTTTATCACAACCAAGAGCCGCCCTAATGTGTATTTGTATAAAATAGTATTCATACTTATGCCATATGAGTTGATGTCACCCACTAACGCTCGCAGTGGTTCCAAATAGTTTCCGCAAATTAAGTTTTATGCTTAAGTTCCACAAAAGGAAATAGTATCAGTAATTATAGTGTCTCATACTTGTCCATGTATATTAATGGCATTGCATATTTGTTTGAAATCAGTTTGAATTAATATTGATTAATGCCATAAAATAACATTACCTACGATTAAATGGTGATGCCGTTTTTGTTAATGGAGCTTAAATCGAAAAAATACAAAAAGAAAACTTTAAATGAATGGAAAAACAAACCAGTTTTAAATATTGGCTATTGATGTGCATATTTTAGAGCATTATAATAGTTGGAAATAATGCATTGACTTTATTTAATGCACAGTGGAAACATATTCATTGTGCCTACCAAAGTTATTGGAAATCGAATTTCGTTTAAGTTGATAAGCGAATTTCGAGTTGATTGTGATCAGAATTCTGTTGTCTTAACATTAAATATTTTATCGTTACAAAATTTCTGTTGATACAATGGAAAAAACAGTTGTTCGCCAGCCGAATTGAAACAGTATTTGTGATTGTTTCAACTGAAATTTAATAGCGGCTAACAATTTTCTATTATGATAATATTTAAACAATTGAAACAACAGCATTCATTGAAATCTAAATCAATCGAAATACGGTTATTATTTTCAGTGATATTCGGTTGGCAAAAAATACGATAGCCACAATGAATCTGTTTTCTAAATCAGTTTGTCATATTTATGTTATCTATATTATTAATAAGCTAGGCGATTTCTTGTGACCGATGTTTTGTTCTACCGTTTTATTCCGATTTTGACCAAACGTATATTATTTGAACGGTATTCCTTTTTAGCCGTTTTGCAGATTTACAGATTTTTAAATTTTTTCTTTTATTTTGAGTAAATTACTTTTAAAGTTGCTACTACACATACATAAAATTATAGTGTGTTTTATTAAATTTGTTAATGTCTTTATTAATCAGTTTGTTATCTTCAATCACAGGAATTAACCAGTGTTGGTTTGTGAATTGGCTAAGTTTAAAAATAAAGCTGCCTAGAAATTGCACTCGAATTTCGAGCGCAGGAATCTGCTAGTATGTAATATTACGTCCCGTGCGGAAGATGCCAGTCTCCCATCGGGCGCGTCCCCAGGTGGCGGATAGGGGGGGCTGGGATGTACCCTAATAGCTCTGATACAAATGCTCACCGGCACTCGCAGAAGATTACTATTAGAGAACATCTTAGCTTAAAGATCATCGTAATCAGGTAAAAATTTACTTTATAACAAAAGTTGTTTCTACAAGAGGACGATGATTTTCGGGGGTCATGCACTCCCCGCGGACCAAAAACTGGATAGGGGTGGTTCCCGAAAACAAACTAAAATATGATATGTCTACTCATATAAATAAAGTTACGGTGCAGGGCCTAAATAACCCAGTACCGGCGGCTAAGTGTGGTGAGCAAGCGGGCCCACAGTCGTCGAGATCACTTGACTGCAAGTCCACTACGGAGGTTGGTAACTTGGCCTCCATAGATGGGTATGTTACAAGAAAAACCCAAAATAAGGAGATTGAGGAGTCGGATCCGAGAGGGAGCCTTGTGCGACCTCAACCTCACACGACAGGTTCGGATTCCGACGAATCGAACTCCTCAAATGAAGGCAATGATACAATCATTGCCACACAGCCTGAAAAGGCAAACTCAGAAATTAATAAAATGGTAGAGGAAGTAAGCGCCAGCATAGCTAAACTCTCTACCAATAAGAAAAGGTTATCTGGGGCCCAACGACGAAAAATCGCCAAAATGAACCAGAAAACTCAAAAAGCTGAAGCGAAGCAAGATGCTCCAAAGGATAATGGACCTGCTACACCCGCATCCTCGGAAGTGGGAAAGCGGATACGTTCTCCTGAGGAGCAGAACATTGCAGAAGCTAAAAAGAAGAAGAGAAACTCCATGCCAACTAGTACACAGTTGACCAATAACCCCAACCAGAAGATCAGAGGTACCATCACGGGAACTCAATCCAAAGGAGAGGTTATTGGGCCAACGTCAACTAGGAAAAGTGATGCAAAATGTAATCCCTCATTGCAAGTGCAGAACCCTTCCAAAGGTGAAAGACAAGCAATGAAGAGAAAACAGATTGCACCATCAGGCAAGGAACAATCGACTTCATATGCTAGTATGGCGAAAAGACCAGCAATGGACGAACTCTGCTACGCCATTGTCGATTCAAGTAGTCCCACAGGCAAAATCCCTATAGCCCAGAGACAAGTTCTCGAAGAGGCATTCAATAAAAGGATCCTGGAATACACCCTAGAGGCCGAGAACGATGACCAGAAGATCCAAATTAACAGCTGCAGGTTCTCCATGGATGTACTAATGCTACAACTTGCATCCAACGCATGCGTACAAACCCTGGAGAAAATGGTGGAATGCATACCAGCTCCTTGGGATGGTGCCAAACTATCCCTAGTCAAAAAGGCGGACATTCCATCCCTGACCAAAGCCTCCTTCTTCATAAAAGGTTGGGGCAGCAAACTTGCTAGCGAAGACGTTGTGAAGGTCTTGGGAAAGCAAAATAAAGGTCTAGCCACTGACAAATGGGAGATCTTCCACAGAGAGGAGGGCCCAGACGGCACTCTTATCGTTGTGGGGATTGATCAGGAGTCAATGGCCAGCCTAAAGACCACTAAGGGTAAAGCCTTCTTCGTCTCAGCCGCAGTCTACTTTAAAGTAGGCAAGACTACCATTGGCTGGGAGAAGGCAAATGATGAACCAAAGGCGGGCAATAGTGAGGGGACTTCCACAGTCCTAACACCATCCACCTCAGCTAAAAAGGGAGAGTTAGAAATAACCAACTCCCAAGAAGATAAACTTTTAGCCGAACAATGATCATGCTCATGCAGATCAACCTCCATCGGAGCAAAACGGCTACTCAAACTCTGATGGAAAAACTACAAAAAGGTAAGTTACATGTCGTTCTAGTACAGGAACCTTGGACGGTAAATGACAAGGTTACTGGACTAAATGATCCTAATTACCAAATTTTCTATGCTCATACAGGAACTCGACCGAGAACTTGTATTATTTGTCACAAAAACCTAAACTATCTCTTTTCCCCAGACTTGTCCACCGCAGATGCCACCGTCCTGCAACACGGAAGCCAACCAATGCTCTTAGCATCGGTTTATCTCCCGTCGGACTCACCGACACCTCCACCGACGTCGGAACTTGAAGAGATGGTAAAAACGGCCAGGATAACAGGTAAGGAAATTCTCATAGGGTGCGATGCGAATTCTCACCATATAGCTTGGGGAAGTTCGAACTGTAACCAAAGGGGGGATGCTTTACTTGAATTCCTTAACGAAAATGACCTTTTTACCCTTAATGTTGGGAACACGGCAACCTTTGTTAACAAATTAAGGGAAGAGGTTCTTGATATTTCAATTTGTTCGAAAAATTTAGTGGATGATATCCAAGATTGGCATGTCTCTACCGAACATTCCTTCTCGGATCATCGATACATTTTATTTAAACTGACACACCCACCACCTGAACCCATCAAGTTCAGGAATAAGGCTAAGACTGATTGGCCTAAATTTAGAAGAAATCTACAAGCCCGTCTAACTACTCCTCGCACAGACTTAAGGTATGTCGAAGAGGTTGACGAGGAAGTGGACAAAATAACGAGGAGCCTAATTGAGTCCTTCAAGGAATGCTGTCCACTCCGGGAAAGGAGATCTCCCCGAGATAAACCCTGGCTAACAGGGGAACTGATAAATCTTGGGAAGGACGTCCGAAGACTTTTCAATAGGGCTCGTCGTAAAAAACACGCAATATACTGGGATGACTACCATGTTAAGCTCAGGGATTACAACAAGAAGATTCGAATAGCCAAACGCAACTCCTGGAGACACTTCTGTGAACAGGTTGATAGCGTTAATGACGTCTCAAAAATCAAGAAATTCTTATCGAAAACCCATTCGCAGCCTGAAACTCTTGTCGATAGGGACGGGATTCGGGCGGAATCGATGGAACAGTCCTTAAGAATATTGATGGAAACACACTTTCTTACCGAAGAATATGGGCCGAATAGGGACCCTGAAATTGGTACCAATGTGTCCCGACGAACTGGAACCAACGTGGAACAGCAGACGGGACCCGAAGGGGAACAATATGAAGGGCCTAATGAGGAACAATATCGAGAGGAAAGATATGATAGAATAACCGAAAATATGGTAATTAGGGCAATACAAAGCTTTGCCCCCTTTAAGGCAGCAGGCCCAGATGAAATCTTTCCTGCTCTATTACAAGAGAGCGGGGACTTGATTGGCAGTAGTCTGGCTGGCATATTCTCTGCTTGCCTAAAACTTGCGTATACCCCCAGAGCATGGCAGGAGGCCAAGGTGGTCTTCATACCAAAGCCGGGAAAGGAAAGCTACGCGAACCCTAAGGCCTATCGACCGATAAGTCTTACATCCTTCCTACTGAAAACCATGGAGCGAATAGTCGATAACATGGTTAAATCTCAAATCCCAAATGAGCTGTTGAAGTTCAAACAACACGCTTATTTAAAGGGACGCTCAGTAGAAACTGCGCTTCATGAAGTAGTTCACCACATAGAAAGATCTTTCGATCTAAAAATCTTTACTCTAGCCATATTCATTGATATAGAAGGAGCTTTTAACAATGTATCAACAAATACGCTACTCCACTCCCTAGAACGTTTCGACATCGACCGGGATATCAAAGCCTGGATCAGTCACATGCTAGGGAATAGATGGATAAGTTGCGAGGTTGGTGGCATTAAAATAAGAGACAAGGTTTGCTGTGGGACACCTCAAGGGGGAATTCTATCCCCCCTTCTCTGGGTGACCACTATAAACAGTCTTCTAAGGATTCTAACCGATAAGGGTTTCCAACCTGTCTGCTATGCAGACGATGTAGCGATACTGTTAAGGGGGAAAGATCCTAGAAATTTATGTAGGAGGGCATCGGATGCACTCGAAATAGCATACGATTGGGCACAACCAAGGGGATTAAATGTGAACCCGGAAAAGACTGAAATATGCCTCTTTACTAGGAAGACGAAAATAGTCGAATTCGATGAACCCCGCTTCCAGGGCAAAACGATTAGAATCACACAAACGGTGAAATACCTTGGGGTGATTCTCGACAAAAAGCTCACTTGGAAAGACCATATTGAGAGCAAAGTCGCGAAGGCTCATCGGATATGGGCCATTTGCAGAAGAGCTATAAGTTCAAAATGGGGTTTAAACCCGAGGATGACTCATTGGCTTTACACAAGCGTCGTTAGACCAATTCTAACCTACGCATCCGTAGTCACATGGACATCAATGAACAGGAAATGCTATATTAAACCATTCCAAAAAATACAACGCCTCTGCTGCATAGGAATCAGCGGCGCAATACGGACTACATCTACGAGGGCTTTAGAGACGATTCTATCTATACACCCGATCGAGATTAGAATTAAATATGAGGCAGCTCTGGCCATGTTACGACTAAGAGTAACAGGGGAATACATCACCGACCATATGACCAGACACCAAACAATATTGGACCAGATACCGGAATTCAACACAGTGGATTTTAGCTGTGATAGAATCGCGGAAGTGTCGACAAACATACCTTGCAGTATAAGGATACCTGACAGGGAAAGCTGGTTGAACGAAAATTTTCTACGAAACCTTCCAGGGTCACACTACTACACAGAAGGATCTAGTCTGCATGGTAGGACTGGTATAGGTTTCTATGATGAGGACCGTTCCAATGGCATACACCTACGCATTCCGGACCACAACTCTGTCTTTCAGGCCGAAGTGGTCGCGATAACGGAATGCATAAGATCTATTGACGTACGGGCAATCCCAAGCCCCGGAGACGTGAAAATATTTTCGGACAGTCTAGCGGCTATCAGGGCGATATCCTCGGACAAAACTAGATCAAGGACTGTCCTCAGATGTAAGGAAGAAATTGCAAACTTCACTACAAGAGGCAGACTTGAAATCATTTGGATCCCAGGACACAGTGGTATAATGGGAAACGAGATTGCAGATGAACTGGCCAGGAAGGGTTCTTTCCTGGAGGGTGTCAATTTGGAAAACCCAATACCCTTCCAGGCTCTCAAATTGAAACTATCGGAGTGGGCAACTAATTCACATACTTCAATTTGGGAGGAAACTGACGTGGGTAAGGCCACGAAGATACTATGGGGCTCTCCAAACACTTCGAAGACTAAGGAAATCCTTAGTCTAAATAGAAAGGAACTGAGTAGGATTATTGGCATCCTCACTGGACACTCTGAACTGAGGGCTCATCTATACCGTATAGGACGGGCAGAATCGGCCACATGCAGAGCTTGTGGAGAGGATGACGAGACCCTAGAACACTACCTTTGTTATTGTCCTGCATTTGCCGGAACAAGGGTCAGAAATTTATCCAACGAAATCATACCAGGCCTAGCGGCTCTTAGGGGGATACGCTGGAAAGCACTCAGGAGATTTGCTATTGAGACCGAACTCCTAAGTTAAATAAGGAGTAGATTAACGGATGAGCACGAGGATGTAGAGCGCACAACAAGCCGACTTTCTGGCTTAAGTGTATATCCGGGTAAAACGGATA
This sequence comes from Cordilura impudica, assembly GCA_963682025.1. NCBI lineage: Eukaryota > Metazoa > Arthropoda > Insecta > Diptera > Scathophagidae > Cordilura > Cordilura impudica. The sequence continues at coordinate 25,491,650 of OY821519.1, read as the reverse complement.
TGAGCTATGTGTATACATGGCTCCTCTTTTTCAACCTAACCTAACCTAATATTACGTACATGAAATTATAGGTCATAAGTTGCTTCTCGAAAATCAGAAATTTTTTTAGTTTCCGAAATCAATGATGATGGCAACAGCTTTTCAAAAAAATGTATATAAGTAAAATAAATTTACATATTTTAACAGGTCATCGAACCCAGTCGTTGTGCCATTTTTGTCCAACAAAAACTAATTTTACTTTAAAACTGAGACCATAACAGATGAAATTTACTATAAAAGTCACTAAATAAAAGTTATTTTATTGTTTTTTATTTTTTCGAGCAAATATAACAAGTAAGAAAATTATAGTCGGTCTAGACCGACTATACGATACCCTATACCATGCGTTTAGAAACCCTATCTCTTAGGCCCAACTAACTGGACATAGAAAATAAGCAAAAACCAAATTTGAGTGGGATTTTTATTAATTTTTTTGGCTGCAGATATGAAAAAGTTCATATCGGATGCTATATTTATATGGGGACTAGGTCCAAAAATGGACCGATCCTGATCATGTTTGGTAAAGTCTCTTGTATTTTGCAAAAATATATACAAACAAAATTTGGGAAGAATCAGTGCAATATTTTTGTTTTTTAATAGATTTAAGTGAAGATCGGGAAGCAGCTCTATATGGGGCCAAAGGGATCATTTTTGGACTACTCATTAATGGATGTAATGCACGCATATAAACCTAATTTGAGTAAGATCTATGTGACAATATGGATCTTATGACAATTTATGTCGATTTCATAGGGGTAATTTGCATGGGGGCTAGGTCTGAACATGGACCGGTTCTCACCAATTTCAATAGCGTTCATCCCATGGCCGACAAAAGCTTATATACCAAATTTCATCAAAATATATTCATATTTGCGACCTGCAGTTTGATTACAATGTTTACATGGACACACAGACGGACGGACATTGTTAAATCAACTCAGAAAGCGATTCTGATTCGATCGGTATAATTAAAGATGGGTGTAGTTCAAATACTTTTGGTTGTTACAAACAGCAGCACAAAGTCATTATACCCAAACCACATAGTGGTATAGGGTATAAAAATCAAATATAGACGAAAAAAGTGGTAGATGCGAATCTTTGATTCCCTTCATCTGGGCTTTAAGTTTACCTTGATATCTGAACTTATTTCACTATTAATAATAAATGTAAATAAAATATTTGAAAATGTAAACAATTTGATAAAATTAATTCAAAATTGTTAAAATAAACATACTGAATTTTTAGAATTTTTTAGATGTGTTTCCATATTTTAGATCATATCATAGCGCAGTGATGTCCAATTTACTCCATTTTAAATACCAACTGACTGGAGATAATGACAAACAATATTAACCTCAGAGTACGCGTGAATGAGCGTGATTTCATCAGACAGGCAGACAGACGGACGGACGGACAGGCGGACATTGCTATATTGACTCGAGTTGTTATAAGGGTCAAGAATGTTTGGGGTCGCAAATTCGTTTTTCGATGCGTTATAAATGGAACGACAAACTGATATATACCCTCTGCACAGTGGTTTGAAGTGCATAAAAGGTAAAAAATGCGTTTCGAGAGAGAGTCGCGGACTCAACTGGATATAGAAAATAAGCATAGACCAAATTTTGATATCATGTTTTTAGTTTGTGGCGTGCAGGTATTACAAAGTTCATATCTGATGATATTTTTGTATGGGGACCAGGTCAAAAAGTGGACCAAGTGGATTTTAACCAGTCTTAGTAAAGTCGCTTAGTTTTCATAAAAACATGTATAAACCAGTGTGTCAAAAAACAGGTTGTGTCAAAAACGGTGGATTCTGGTACATAAAAGGGTGTAGAAACTTTACATGCATTTTTTCTCAAAACTTAATTTTCACACACTAGGTCCCTTTTCTCGGAGAAGGTCACATATTTGGAAACAAGTAAGTACATTATAGTCGGTCCCTTAGGCCCAACTAATTGGATATAGAAAAAGTGTTTCCGAGTCGATCGGTATTATAAATTTTTTGTAGTTACAAACAGCAACAAAAAGTCATTATGCCCTGACCACATAGTGGCATAAAAATATTTCCACAGGGTATAGTGGATAGTAAGTGACACACATACAATTAGACACACTTACAATTACGACCATTTTAGTTGGTTTGATAGGGGTCATTTTTATGTGGGCTAGGTCTCAACATGCACAGATTTTCAATACCGGTCGGTAGAAGCTTATATACGAAATATATTCATATTTGCGATCTGTATATTTGCGATCTGTAGTTACATTGTAGTTAAAGACGGACGGACGGACAGACGATAGGACGGACATCGCTAAATCGACGTAGTAGTGATTCTAAGTCGATTGGTGTACTAAAAGGTGGGTCAATGACAAATATTTTTTGTGGTGAGAAACAACAACACAAACTCATTTTACCCTCACCATATACTCGTAGTGTATAAGGTATGACAAGTGAGCTTCGTTGGAATTTTTAATTGGCATCGATATACTAATACGTGAAGGACATTTTTTTTTATCCCTTTTTAAGTATAATATGGGCACGGAGGAGTGTGCAAATTGGCATAGTTATAGTTCATATGGAGGAGAAGTGCGGAACTTTAAAATTTATGTATAATATGTGTTAAAACTATATTAAATTAAATAAAATAAAATATTAATAATATATGATTTTATAAGAGCCTAAAGGTATGCTAATAAAATTTATTCAATTCACGATTAATCGAATTTCATTATAATTGTATAGCACACACCCTGTGTTGAATTGTGAACTGCCTAAAATGGATTAGCATATCTTTATGATCTTATAAATTTTTTTAGTGTCATAATTTTTTTACATATCGCACCTGTACCTATAAAGTGAGTCAACTCAAAATTTACAAATTTTCAGTAGAGGCAAAAAACGGTTTTTTTTTGATATTTACTATAAAATTGAAAAACAGTTGTTTCATTGTAAGGAATTGCGAATAACACATATTTTTTTTTTTTTTTAATTAATCAACACTCAGGGGATGCCCCCTACAGATGCAGTGCATTGTGTTGATCTCAGGAAAATAGGTTGAGGAGGAAAGAGGGAGTAGTGTGTTCATTTTTTTTTATTTATTTTTATTTTTTTTTTTTGCAGCGACAGACCAAAGCCTCTGGTGGGAATCGAACCCACGACACCTCGCATGATAGGCGAGCACGCTACCTACTCATCTACCGGGGCGCTTATGTATCAACAGTAGTTGTTTTTGCGATTTTCAGTGATCATCAAAAATAACAAGTTTTTGGGTGAAACTAAAAATATGTCTTTTTAGTGGATTCTAAAGAAGCTACTCTTATAATACAAATAGGATTACAACTGTATTTTTTTTTATGAAACACTAGAAAAATCGATGTAAGATTTTTACAGTGGTTAGATATGATCACTGTGTATCGTTTTCTGGCAAAATGCGAAAATTGAAAAATTTTGAGTTGACTGACTTTAGAGGTACATGTGCGATATATAGATTAAAAAAAGATTGAAAGAAAAAAATTGAAAGGAAAAATGAAATTTTTTAGAATTTGCACTCTAATTTCGAGTGCTGGGTTATACTAGTTAATAATAAAAAACCGAAAAATTTGCCAATAAAATTTTTCTCTCTCATTTCTATTTGCAGTGCTTGATTTTAATATTTGCACAAAAACATAAACCGAAAATAATTTTTTTATTTCTGCTTAGAAAAATAAAAATAAAGAATTAACTTTAATTTCGCCTCAATCAAATAAAAATTAAAATTATATATAAGAAGCAAAACATTTTCTGAAACATTAGTTCACATCGATCAAAAGCATGTACATGAACCAGTTCTTCGGCATTTACTGCTATAAGCTTTTTTTGTTAAAAAAAAAATCAAAACAACTGTTAAATTTCAGCCCCAGCATGTTACTCAAAACCATACTAATAGATTAATTTTTTTTTACCTATTTTCCAAATTTTTTCTTCAATATAATTAAACAAAAATCTGAAATGTTATTTTCATTTGCATTTGGGTCATTTGCACAAAACAAATTTTAATAGTGAAAGTACACAATACTTTTCTTAATGTCATAGAAAAGTATATTATAAATTATATGTTTTAAAAAGAAAAATTACTCTCGTTATCTTGTACACATTAGGAAAACTCCGACGTCTTAGGCATTCAAAAACGGGTTGTTCTCTTAATTTAATGTCGTCTGCTTCTTAAAAAGAAGAATAAATATTGCCATATTTGATTGAGTTTGAAATTATTCAGGCTCAAGATCAAATGTTTTTACTTTCAATAAAGCAAAAACATTGGCACATTTTAGACTCAATCATTAAAATGATAAAGATTTAAAATAAGATTTTTTATTTTTATAGAAAATAATAAAATTAAAAATACGGAGGGCACGCCGTTAACGCTAAATGTAGTAGTAAGTTTAGCAAAAGCAAATTGTTTTTCGTGTTTTTTCAAGACAAAACCAAACATGTACATATGTTGTAGTATGCAATGTGTACTCATATACAAACATATGTGTTTCAAAGTTGTTTTATACTTTAGTTTGTTATATTGGAAGAGGCTTAAATAGTATAACCCTTTGATTGAATTCTCATTTGGTTGTTTTCAGCAAATGTACGTATATGAATTTAACTTTTTATTAAACAAATTATCTACTGCTTTTGGCTACAGTTATATAACCTGTCATGCAGTATATAGATCAATTTTTGAAACAAATGTGCCAATGTTTTTGCTTTATTTCAAGTAAAACAATTTGATCTTAAATAATTTCAAATTCAATCATTAAAATGATAAAGATTGAAAATAAGATTTTTTATTTTAATAGAAAATAATAAAATATTTCCATATTTTATTTCATGTTTGCAAAATGGGCATTTTTAAAACTTTAATTATTTTCCAACGTTACCTTTATAAGGGGTTTGCATCTACCCACCTATTTATGTTTAAATGGTAAATAGCATCACATTCGGAAACACTGTGAACTATTAAAACATTACAGTCATATTACTGTCAAACTTATTTATGTATGTATGTCCGTCATCTTTTATTTTTGCAACCTGTAACGACGACAGTCACCATACCATACCAAACCATACAATGTAATAAAACACTTTTTACACTATGAACAGGTTAACCTCGTTGTATGCAGTACTAAATTTAATTTTGAAAATTAAACACTATTCACAAGAATTCTGTGGTAAAAAGCGGATTTAAAAAAAAGTAGTACCTCCAAAAAAAGGTTAAAACAATGGATTATGATATCTTTCATTATTTACCCAACACTTCAATTAGATATTATCACTTATGTAATAGAAAAATTTAGTTTTTCAATTAGAATGAAGTTGAGAAATCACATGAAATTGAAATTAAGATGACCCGAAGTTACAAATTATTTTATTTCTTTTCAAGAATGCGTGGTAGGGCAATTATATAGTGTTCTTAAAATTATGACTGCTCCCCAAATAATTTTAATCAGATTTTTTTTGGTATTAAGCCTTCACCAGAGATTATAATAGTCGTTATATTATAATTTAACATTCAACCCTGTTCTGGAAACGTTGTTATTTGAACAAGAATGAATATAAAATAACATAAAATTGAAATTTTGGGTTTCTTGGAAACACAAATTTTAAATTTTCGAAGTATTTTTCGATATAATTTTTTTTATTGTCAAATGACATGAAACATATGGTTTAGCTTCAGAAACATATATGTATATGTATATAGGTGAAAGGTTGTAGTTAATATAATCACCCCTGTTCTTGAAATCACTATCACAAAAAAAAAACTCGTAAATGAAAAAATTCTTAAATTTACGAGTTTATTTGCTGTTCTCTAATTTTAATAAAAATATTTTTTTTTTGTTTTAATTCACATAGGAAAGGCTTTGTGAAATCAAAACAAATGCCCTTTTTTATAAACAGGGGTCAACTCACCGCATTCGATATCGAGTAAAATCAATCGAAATTCCATATTTTGGTTTATTATTTGAAGAAGACGGACAAACACGCGACCACGATTCGCTTTTCTTCTTAACCAGAGGCCATAATTATTCTTAACATTTTATTTTGGGAAAGAAAAAAATGATTTTGATCGAAAAATTTCGATAACGAATGCGGTGATTTGGCCCCAGGTCTTAAGGGATAAAAAAAACAATTGATATTTAAACCAGAGTTCAGAAAAAAACACACACTGAATAAAAAACTCGTACATATATGTAAACAAACATAACTTAGACCAACAACACACACATATTTTTATTTTCATATCAATTATGTCTGTTTTTAAATTTTCTTCGGTGCCCAACACAACCATGACTGTGTTCGTTTTAATATTTCATTAATTAAACACGACTTAAAATATAACTGAACTCGAACCTATTTATTGTACATGTTCTGTGTTTTTTTTCAGTAGACGTACCAGAACATGAACTTCAAATAAAGCAACACTCAGAAATGTGTGCTTTATGTGTGATTGAAACAAAAAGTATGTGATACAAAAATGATTTAAAAAAAAAAACTCGTAATCAGTGGTCGATGTTAATTAAACATACTTTTGGAGATGATGTTGTTCTATAACTATAATAAGAACTTTTTATTTATACAATCTATTTTCCATTATAATTTTTTCAATTATAACATAGATTCTCTATGCGCTCCTAACTACAGATAAAGGAATTAAAAAAATATTTCACTCAAATCACATATTTTTATTTTTTTTGCATACGACTGCCACAACTTTGTTTATGTTCGAAACAGTAGTGATGCCAGACAAATCCAATTTATTTGAATGTCGCATTTTATTTGGTGATGCCTAACTTATTTCAAAAACAGAAGTCATTCTTAATTGAATGAAATTGTAGAACAAAAACAATTAAATGAACAAGTAAAATGTTATTTTAAAAGAAAATATATTTTATTTTTTACTTTTTTTTTTTTAAATTTAAGGAAAAATATTTAAAAATTACTTAAGGTTGTTTTGTGAAACTGACTAAAGAATTATATGGCACCTCGATTTCTAGATAACATATGGTTTTGAAGCTAAACCATATGTTTCATGTCATTTGACAATAAAAAAAAATTATTCGAAAAATACTTCGAAAATATAAAATTTGTATTTTCAAGAAACCGCAAATTTCAATTTCATGTTATTTCAAATTCATTCTTATTCAAATAACAACGTTTCAAGAACAGGGCTGATTAATCGTTATTTTTTAATTTTTAGAATATTTTGCCTTAATTTTTTATTTTATTTGATTTCAGATATTTTTTGTATCGACTTTTGTAACATAAGCGGACTTAGATCGATTTTTTCTATGTATATGCCCATATTGGCTTTCGTTGGCCGGATGTTTTCGCCCTATGTGAGACCCATGTAAGTGGAGATGCTGATCCATAGGATTTTCACTTACCTCATTATCACCTATCTCTTTTTATTTTTCATAGGGGCTTTGTTATGTACATTCGCGATAATTTTGTGTACCAGTATCAGCTGCAGCTTAACTGTAATGTTGCAGAATTTAACTCAAAATCAGGTCATACATTTTGCACTTCGGAGGTCTATACAGACCCCAAACACAGAAAGGGTGCATACCTATAATAGCTTCCCTTTCTGAATCCATATCTAAATTCTAGAGAGTTGGCGGAATAGTGAAATTGTGGTTGTTGGCGATTTTAAAATTCACAATTCTTCTTGGCTTCACCATTCGAGTCAAACAACTCCCGAAAGCCATTTCGTTCAGCTTTTCGCAGCGCATAGTCACCTACACAGGTAGCGAATGAACCAACGCACATTCCGTGTACTGTAGCGCAACGACAAAATACTCTCGACCTTTTTCTAAATTCACATCCTGACAAGTATGAATTGAAAATATTTGCACCTCTCGGTAATTCGGATCACTGCACCATTTCCGCATTCATTTCGTTAATTACGACCAAGTGTGATAGAGCAGCTAAAGCACAACATTGCAATAGATCCTCATATTTTGCATGATGTTATGCAAAACGTGCGTTGATGAGGCCAATTGTGTATTGGTGAAAATGGTGGGCATCTATCTGACATTATTTTTCATATTAAAAGTTTTAATCATGCAAAGTTAATATCATATTTAAAACAAAATAATAATAATAAAAATAATAATAACAAAACTCTTCAATTTTTGTACGCAGGCGTAACTTTTGACCAACCCTTTGTTAAAGTAGTTGGCTGAGAGAACATTTTTATTTCAGTTTTTTGTGAAGTTTTTAATTTAATATTGCGTAGTAGAGAACAACAAAGCATTTATTAAAAAAAAAAAATAATAACAACTCTGAAAATATTCTTAATGAGACCGGTTTGTGGCATTATCTGTGATTATATAAAGCCTCTATAATATTAATAGGCTAGGCGATTTCTTGTTACCGATGTTTTGTTCTACCGTTTTATCCCGATTTTGACAAAACGTATATTATTTGAAAGGTATTTCTTTTTAGCTGTTCGCCAGATTTAAAGATTTTACATAAAATTATACATGTGCAATGTGTGTGTTTATTAAATTTGTTAATGTGTTTGTTAATGAGTTTATTATCTTCATTCAAAATAATAATAAACCAAAAAGTGTTGTTTTGTGAATTGGCTAAGTTGAGAAATAATGTTGCCTTTATTTTCAGTGTGTCTACGAATTAGTTTTCAATCGTACAATTTTTACTTAATAATAATCTTAGAAGAGAACACTTACAACAACATGACAATCGTGATATTTCTATTTTTAGATTGTTTATGCGTTTTTATACCCTCCACTCCAGTGTGCAGAGGGTATATATAAGTTTGTCATTCCGTTTGTAATAATTAGAAAAAAAAATCTGGACCCCATAAAATATATATATTTGTGATCCTTATAACAAGCGGAGTTGATATAGCGATGTCCGTCTGTCCGGCTGTCCGTTTGTCCGTCTGTCCGTCTGTGGAAATCACGATGACGGCTTCAATCGGGCAACTAGGTTGCTCGTTGGTATAAAAAATGATTCAGTAACATCCTGAAAAGTTTGCTATTTAAAATCGTCCAAATCGGTTTATCTGGTCCCGAGAATTGAACGATGGAGTAAGAAAAGTCTTGAAAAAATATGATTTGACTATGTCGTTCTTGTCACGATAACGTTCTCAATAGGACAGCTTGTTGTTAGTGAGAATGATACACCAACATCACGAGAAGGTTTCTGTTTTTTAAATCGGGACAATAGGTTTCATAGGTGCCGAGAAATCACTGAAAAGGTAAAAAAAAATATGATGTTTTCCTATATTGTTATTCTAAATTTTGTATTTTGTCACAGCTGTACTTGTTGTTTTTATGGTCGTTGTGGTAGTAATATAAAAATTCACCAATATCAACATTTTATGGTGTAATATTTAAGTTAGTTAATTAATAAATGAAACTATATAAAATCAATATCAATATTCTGCGATTTTTATAAGATCACAAAATATTAAAAATTGATACATACATACTACTGTTGCAAATATGAAAATACTATAAATAACATTCATATATTCTGTATATGTATTTCGATAATAAGCGCATATTAAAAATAATAAAATATAAATTATTTTATTTATACAAAATATTGCAATTTTTAGGGTTGCAAAAAATAGTATGATTTTAAGCGTTCTACTTTTAGTACATACTTGCATTCAAAAGTAGTATTGAAACCATAAAATTCTACCCTGTTAAAAATTGGTGTTTAAAAAAAATTTTTTTTCTCAGATGATAATAATATAATGTCAATAATATTTAATTATAATACATTTTTAAAATTTATTATTTAATGTTTGGCGCAGGCAAACGCCATTCCCGGACTACCGAGAATTTAATGCACGATTTATTCCGCATTAGGAATAATCGCGGAGCTCAGCTCAATCAAAGTGCAATGATTAAGCCTCGCTCTGGGAAACAAGTGTTCATGCTTCCCTTTGCACAAACGCCATTCCCAACTACCAAAAATTGTAGGCACGAGCTATCCACATCAGGAATAGTCGCGGGCTCAACTCAATCAAAGTGCAATGATTAAGCTTCGCCCTGGGAAGCATATATTCATTCATTTCTTAGCACAAACCGAACTTCTTATGTCGCATTAAAAATAAACTAATTGAGAAGTACAATTCATCATTACGCTGTATTATAATACTATTTTCTTATTTTACTACTAGCTAGTAAACAAAGTGATAGTATCATTGTAAACGAAATAGAATTGAAATTGTGTGCAGATTTGTTTTACTTAAAAAACTGTTTCTGCAGATAGTGAATAAAATCCCAGTAAACATTTTATGCAATAAGTGATCATGTGGAGCCTTTTTTGACTCCTCTGTGCTATTAAAACAGTCATAAATGCGCTCTTTTGCTGATCACAAAATATTCTTTTGTTGGGAGGAAATATTACTTTACCCCCGACTCATGTTGAGAACCTTTTTTATGCAATTTTCTGATTAATTTCGACTTATTTTTGAGGCATATTTAATGTCATTTTTCTATAAATCACTTTTTAAGCGTAAGCAAAAATCATTTCTTAATCTTTTTCTAATACCGCATGTGATTAATCAGTTTTTAATCATCAAAAGAGCTCGAAGAAGACACAGTAAGATGATTTTTGTTAAAACAATCTTCGAAATGATTACTGGGATATCGTATATTTTTGTTTACACACACATATACATAATGGCACCAGTTAGCCGAACTCTCTCATGATACACATAGACGACAGCGGCTACACGACTACAGCCTGTCAAAAATAATATACACACGTTTATATGAAAACGATTATTTTGACACCAACACAGCTACACGACTACATGACCACTTTTGCTGCTGTAGTCAACTTAGGCTAATTTCTGTTTTTGTTGGCTACAAAATAAAAGTAGTGTTGATAATATAACAAAATATGTAAAAGATATTAGTGCTATGAAATATTTTATTTTGTTGAAAAAATTAATCGCAAAATGAAATGCTATAATAATTCTATTAATAAGTAAATTTATTTATTTATTTTTACGTTATAATAATGCATTATAAATAAGTAATATATTTAAGACAATTTTATATAGAATCATACATGTTTTTCTATTTTAATAAAGTTAAAAAAAAATATAATTGGCACTACTGAAATAAAAATGATTTTGTATAAAAACAGCTGTTTATATTGTTGTTATATGTTGCTGTCGTTTTCAAAAAAATTAAGTAGTTGACTACACGACTACAATTGCAGCCAGCAGCATTTGTATCCGTGTGTTTGTGTAGCCTCTGTCGTCTATGTGTTTCATGCATAAGTAAGAATTTCATTTAGTCTTATGAAAGCTTTTGAACAAAGCAGATATACGTCGCATTGTTTCGTGAAATCTTACATTGTTTTTTAATAGGTACCAGTGATGCCAGGAGATTTTTACAGAATTCTCTACGCTAATAAAAAAAAATCCTTTTTTCCCTACACCCACTTTTTTCTCTCTACATTATTCCCTAAACTACTTTTTCGAAAAAAAAATTATTTTCAATTTGTTAATTTTCAATTTCAGTAATGCAAAAATAACATAAAAACGAAAAAAATATCATAAAAAATAAGATAAGAATATCATTAGGATTACATAAAACCAACATAAAAAACCAACAGATATTATAAAAAAATATTTTTACTATTCTGTATAATTCATCTTTTATATGGCTAGATGTGCATTTAAAATTTACACAATTAATTAAAATGGCTTACAAATGGGATCTTATAACGTAAACAGAATTTTGGTTGTTGGTTTTAAAAGATATTTTTTTAAGACATTGGTTATTAGCATGTATACTTAGATCTGATTTATCGCAATTTAATATTTTTCACAAGCCTTGCATCTGGATTTACAGTCGTCATCTTTGACCTGTTCTATCCCATTAGCTACTCGTCTCTCAACTAACTTGAGTAAAACCTTTGTTTTCTGTATTTCTTTGACGTGTTTTCAGCATCATCGAAAAACGAATCGGACATTTTTCTAAAATCAATTATGTTTACATTAATAATATTTTAATATTCTTTTTATTTACAAACTTACTTAAGGTGCTATTACACGAAGTCTTTTTTACATATGTACTGTCTTTTTATCCATATGAAATTCCTCATGTCTGTCAAAATTGTCTTTTACATACGATTCATAATTTTTGCTATCACACTGCATATGTATTTCCGTATGACATAACCTCTAAATGTAAACAACAGCTGATTTAATTTGTGAATTAACAAAAATTTATTGTTAAAAAAAAGGTTATATATTTTTTAATTGTTAATTAATACTAAACAATTTATTTTGCTTTCAATATTAATCTTTAAAATTTACTCTGTTTTTCTTTCGCCACAAGCAGTGTTGTATTTTCATGTTTGTCATGCAAAAATAGAACCTGTTCTAATTAAAAAATGTACATGTGACTTTCTTCATGTATTGTACATAAACAATGTTTCATATGTATCACACGATGTGTACAACTTTTGTTGTGGGAAAATTTGACAGTACATATGTAAAAAACACATCATGTAATAGCACCTTTAATATAATCGAAGAGATCTACAAAGATGGCGTACTTATGTATGTATTAAAAAAAATGCACAAAACAAGTAAACTACACAAAAGTGTTTTTTACTTGTCATTCTTATTAAGGAAGCCACGTATTTACTATCTCCATATTATAGAGTTATTACCAGATTTAAAAAAGATAGATGTTTTTAATTTTAAAGTTTAAAATTGAAACGTATATAATATTAAGTTGTTAAAAAAAATTTTTCAAAAAATCCCTATAATTCGACAAAAGTAAGAAATCTTTTGCATTAAACACATAGAAGCAAATCCATTTATCGATGCGTTACAAATGGAATGTCATAATAAGATCGAAAAAATAAAACTGATTAACGCTAGTGCTTTTAAAATATAAGACATGGTCAAGTATTCCGAAAAAGATCCGAAATTTAAAAATATATTTTGTTTAATATCTTCTATTGACTTTAAAATTGTTAAACGTAAATGCTGAAAATTCAGAGTATTTGTTGTAATAAATTACTAAATTGATCAAATTGTTTACATTTTCAAATATTTTATCTAAATTTGTTACAAATAGTGCAAGAAAACCTAGGTGGAGGGTATCAAAGATTCGGCATAGCCGAATTTTACACTCCTACTTGTTTTTTAATCTAGTCTCCATTCTTCTCAGTTTTGTAAGAAATCATTGTAAAATAATATGATTTAGTTTATATTATTAAAAAAAGCTTTTAAATCTCCAAATTAAAACCTTATCTCGAGAAGTGTTTTTATTATCAATTATTAACAGTTTATAAAAATTTTTTTACTCTGGCACAGTCTAATTAACATTTAAATTTCAAGTTAATTGCTTTTCTCTTTCGACCGGTATTTATTATAATTTCTTATTTATTGTGCTTTTATAAAAACAATGATGGTTTTATTTTATAGAACGAATTAATTTCTAACTGACAAATGCATCACTGTTTAGACAATTTTTGAATTGTTGTACAGTATAATTTGTACAAAACCATGTAACAGTGTTAAATCTTTGATACCCTCCACCTGCATTTTAATCCACTTTAAAACTATTGCCGATACTGAAACTTTACATTCGAATACCAATTAAATTTTAGGTTAAATACTTTTCTTTTTAGCCAGTTTTTATATAATTTCTTTTTATGAAAAACAATGATCGTGTCTTCAGTGGAAAGAATTAATTACTAACTGAAAAATTTCTTTATTTTTCACTTACTAGAGTAGAAAACCTATAAGTTGCCGAGGTACTTTTTAGAACACCAATGAAATTTATTATTTAATACAGCCAGCTTTATGATAAAATTTTTTTACAATTTAAATTTTTTTTTAAATTTTAAATTTTTTTAATATATAATTTTAATAAAAATTAAAAATTTGAAATTTTTTTCAAATTATAATTATTAGTTATTATATAAATAATATTGTTACGAAATTGCATTTTGTAAGATCCCGGAAGATAATTAGCGAAGCTAATCGAAATATCGGCAAGAATAAAGAGAAATATTTAAAAACCACATCAAAAATTTTATTTTAGTGAGTTTTTGTTTGTTTTAAAATACACACATGACCTAAAGTAGTGGTGGCCGTCGAGAGAATTGAGTTAGTAATAGTGTTAATGAGCATGTGTTAGTTGTACTACACTGATCGAAATCCATGGACGTAACACAATGCCGATATTAAATAGGTTTGTGTAGATTTTGTATGATTGTGTTTATGAATGACTAAAAGGGAAAATAGTTGAGTTCGCGAAGAATATGGTGAAATTTTATATATATTTTGTTGTTTTAAAATTTTAAATCTTACATTCTGAAAATGTAAAAAAAAATGTGAAGAACATTCTCTTTTATCCATAAGTGTGAAGTTTATTAAATCAAATAAGTAATAATAAATTATTCATTTCTTTAAAAAACAAGAAAAAAAATAGCAAAACTTAAAAAGATAAAAAATTTCAAAGGTTAATAAGTGATATGTTACCAAAAACTAAAAAAACTTAACAGCCTGCAGTAACTGGATATTTCTTAAAATTAAAAAAAAATGCATAAAAGATAGCTATAGTGTTGTCAAATGTAATTTATAGGAAATGTTATTTATAGCAGATTCAACTGCTTTGAGTAATTTAGTTTATCAAGTCTTCGAAATTTTCTCAACATTTTTGGTTTGTTTTAAACAAATATTCTCTGTGTACCTATTAAAAAAAATATATACATATGCATTTCAAAAGACAATGCAACATAGACCTGCTTTGTCCAAAAGCTTTCATAAGACTGAATGAAATTGTTGTTTAGTTTTACTCTTTGATGAGTATTTTGTTTTCGTTCCGCTGTATACATATAAGAAGCCGAGCACCAGCGTGTTTGGTACGGCCTTCACTGACCTAAAGCCAGACAAAATAATCACACAACAAACACCAAGGTCAACTATAAACTTATAAACAACTTATAAACTTTTTAAAAAAAGGGTACTACTTTTTAATAAGAGGATATTTTTAAAATAACAGTTTCTTTAAAAAAGGGCAATTTTAAAAAAAAATGGTGCTTTTTTAGAAAAGGGTATTGAAATTAAAAAACTGTATTTTTTAAACAAAACGTATTTAAAAAAGTCTTTTTTTTAGGAAATGGTACTTTTTAAAATAATGTAGTTTTGGTGTTTTTAAAATAATGTAGTTTTTCAAGTGTAATTTTTTCATAAAGCGTACTTTCTCTAACAAGTTTATTTGCTAAAAAAGTGTTTTTTTTTTAAGAAAGGGTACTTTGTTAGAAAAAGTATTTAAAAAAAAAAGTTTTAAAAAGGGTACTTTAATAAGAGCGTATTTTCAAAATAATATAGTTTTTATTAAAAAAGGGTAAAAAAGTTTAATTACTATAAAAAGGGCACTTTTTAACAATGGTTTGGTTACTTTTTTAAACAACGGGTAATTCTAAAAAAATACTTTGTAAAAAAGCGTTCTTTTTAACAAGTGGGCGTTTTTAAATAATATAGTTTTTTTTTAAAATGGTAATTTTTTAAAAAGTTTACTTGTTAAAAAGAGGGTGTTTTTTTAAAGCATAACTTGTTAGAAAACGTATTCAAAAACAATGATACTTGAAAAACAATGATACCTAAAAAAAGGTATTTTTTGATAAGAGGGTATTTTTAAAATAATATAGTTTTTTTAAAAGGGTAATTCTTTAAAAAAGGATAATTTCTTAAAAAACTTTATGTTTAAAAAGGTTACTTTTTAAAAAAATGGTACTTGTTTAGAAAAATATTGTTTAAAAAATTACTCTTTAAAAAAAAAGAAATTTAAAAAAAAAAGAAATTTATAAAAAATGGTTCTTTTTAATAAGAGGGTATTTTCAAAATAATATATGTAGTTTTTTTTAAAAGGTTAATTTTTTAAAAAAGCGTTCTTTTTTTTAACATATCTACTTGTTAAAGAAGGGAGCTTTTTTAAAAAAAGGTACTTTGTTAGAAGAGGTATTAAAAAATGATGCTTTAAAAAAAATGTACTTTTAATAAGAGAGTATTTTTAAAATGATATAGTATTTTAAAGAAGGGCAAATTTTAAAAAAAGTATACTTTTTTAGAAAAGGCTCTTTTTAAAACAAAGGGTACCTCTAAAAAAAATACTTTCTAAAAAAGGAACTTTTTAACAAGGGGTATTTTTAAATTAATTTGGTTTTTTTAAAAGGGTAATTTTTTCAAAAAGCGTACTTTCTCTAAAAAGTTTACTCGTTAAAAAAGGTTACTTTCAAAAAATGGATATTTTAACAAAAACCGTATGTTTTTAAATAAAGCACTTTTTTTAAAAAGAGTATTTTTTTAAGTATTTTTCTAGAAATGGTACTTTTAATAAGAGGGTATTTTTAAAATAATATATAGTATTTTAAAGAAAGGGTAATTTTTTAAAAAATGGTACAAAGGGTGCTTTAAAAAAGTACTTTTTTGAAGAAAGTGTACTTTTTAATAAGAGGGTGTTTTTAAAATAATATAGTTTTTCAAGAAAGGGTAATTTTTCTAAAAGTCTACTTGTTAAAAAAGGGTGCTTTTTTCACAAAGGGGTACCTTGTTAGAAAAGGTTTTTAAAAAAAATACGTTTTAAAAAAAAGGATCTTCTAACAAGAGGTATTTTTAAAAAATTATATAATTTTTTTAAAAAAGGGTACATTTTTAAAAAAGGGTACTTTCTTAAAAAAGGGTACTTTCTTAAAAAAGTTTACTTGTTAAAAAGGGTACTTTAAAAAAAGGGTACTGTTTTAAAATCTGATATTTAAAAAAAGTAATATTTTTTAAACAAAAGGTAAAAAAGTACTTTTTTAAAATAAGGGTACTTTTTAATAATAGGGTATTTTTAAAATAATATAGTATTTTTACAAAGTGGTAATTTTTCAAACAAGCGTACTTTCTTTAAAAAGTTTACTTGTTAAAAATGGTACTTTTTCAAAAAAGGAAGTTTTGAAAAATGATACTTTTTAAACAAAGGATACTTTTTTAAAAAAGTACTTTTTTTTTTAAAATGGTACTTTAAAAAAAAAACAATTTTTAAATATTAGGGAAAATGATAGAAATTGCTATATAAATCATTTATTGATATACATCGTAAATAAAATTTTTTGTTTCTGTATTTTAAAAACAATTAATTAAACAATTAATTAAATAATAATTTTATTGATTTTGATTTATTTTTAATTCAAATGCGTTTATTTCGAGGGATACTTGTAAAAACTAAAAACAATATTTCCATCTACATTTGTATGTAGTCGTATAAATACTTTATTATCATTCTTTAACTCTATGACTTTCTTTTTTTTTTTTTGTCCATAAAATTTATTACAATTTTACATTTACTGCTTATAAATATTATAGTTTTTTTTTTTTTTTTAATAAATTGTCTATTTGTTTATGGCACTTTCAAGTACATTACTTTTTAGTTTATTTGATATTTTTGCATTAAACTAGTAAACAGAGTTAAGCAGGGCTGGATACAAAAAGTTTTTTGTTTTGTTTTTGTTTTGGATACGCAAGTACAAAAGAGGAGGGTGTCATAGACTCGAATGCTTTATTGATTTGTTTCACGCAAAATGCTGATGAAATTAATGTAATATTTTGTGTACATGAGAATGAGTGTATGAGAAGGTCAATTCAAAGTAAGAATAATAATAATAATTATTATTATTATTGATATAATAATTATTGATATGTACTGAATTGTAATACAATGTTCTGCTGCAGATGCAAAGGCGTGTTGTATCATTGTAACTTTGTACCATGCACTTCAGGTGACAGACGGTGATCAAAGTCTACATATGCCGATCAATTACGTTATATAATTTAGTTTCAAAATTTAAATTTTTAAAATGTGGCAAATGGCATATGGTGAATAAACTTAAGCATATTTTTGATAATGAGCAGCAGACAAAGGGTGCATAGTGGCACATTTGAAGAGAATGCGGTCAAAAACCTGTAACTTTTGAAGGATATTTACTGAATAGACTACATCTACATTTTCAGATATAGACCAACAAAATCAAGTAATAGACTTAATAGATATTTAATTGCTTCGGTTAAATTCTAGTAAAATAATGCAGTTATTTTGCCAAGTAAGAGGGATCATAATAAGGAAACCATTGAACCTAGACTTTTTATTCTTTTATTTAATTTAAATTATATTAAAGCTTACAATATATAATTTGTATCATTCTAATCACTACTTTTGAACTTGTCATCATTTTCCGGAAATCCTTCCTTAGGGGTTTTAATTAGTTTCTCCACATTTTGAGACACCATTTTTGTGCTCTTCAATTCCATAAAATGTCGACCCGGAGCCTGCGCAAAATCTGCCAGTATATAAGATTCGTCATCCATTATAAAGCAGGAATATTTATACCTTATAACACTATGTGGTCAGGGTATAATGAATGTGCTGCTATTTGTCCGTCCGTCCGTCCGTATGTCCGCCCGTCTGTGTGTCCATGTAAACTTTTAGATCAAACAACAGGTCGCAAATATGAATATATTTCGATAAAATGTAGTATATAAGCCTCTATCGGCCATAGGATGAGCGCTATTGAAATTAATGAAAATCGGTTTATGTTCAGACCTAGTCCTTATACAAATCAACCCCATGAGGTCGACTTAAATTGCCATATTATCCAATTTATCATATATATCTGGGTCATATTGCGTTTGTGTATATTTATTACATCCATTTATCAGTAATCATAAAAAATAACCCCTATAGGACAATTCTAAGTTACAGCCCCCATATGAAGCTGATTCCCGTATTTAACTTAAAAAACAAGAAACAAAAAAATTACTCAGATTTTTGTCAAATTTGGTTTGTATATTGGGTTTGTATATATTTTTGCTAAAAATAAGTGATCTTATCAGATAAAGTCAGAATCAGTCCATGACCTAGTCCCCATATATTCGATATGAACTTTTTCATATTCGAAGGCAAAAAAATTAATAACAATGCCACTCAAATTCGGTTTATGCTTAATTTCTATATCGAATTAGTTGGACCGAAGAGATAGGGTCATTAAACCGTGGTATAGTGTATCGTAAGTCGGTCTAGACCGACTTCAATTTCTTGTTTATTTTTGCATTTTAAGTTTTTATACCCTATACCACTATGTGGTTTGGGTATAATGACTTTGTGCTGCTGTTTGTAACAACCAAAAATATTTGACCCAGACCCATCTTTAATTATACCGATCGAATCAGAATCACTTTCTGAGTTGATTTAACAATGTCCGTCCGTCCGTGCGTCCGTCCGTCTGTGTGTCCATGTAAAGCTTGTAATCAAACTTCCGGTCGCAAATATGAATATATTTACGAAATTTGGTATATAAGCTTTTATCGGCCATGGGATGAACGCTATTGAAATTGGTGAGAATCGGTCCATGTTCAGAACTAGCCCCCATACAAATTACCCATATGAAATCGACATAAATTGCCATAAGATCCAAATTGTCATATAGATCTTACTCAAATTGGGTTTGTATGCGTTCATTACATCCACTAGTGAGTAGTCCAAAACTGATCCCTTTGACCCCATATAGAGCTGCTTCCCGATCTTCACTTAAATCTATTAAAAAACAAAAATATTGCACTGATTCTTCTCAAATTTTGTTTGTACATATTTTTGCAAAATACAAGAGACTTTACCAAACATGATCAGGATCGGTCCATTTTTGGACCTAGTCCCTTTATAGATATAGCATCCGATATGAACTTTTTCATATCTACAGCCAAAAATATTAATAAAAATCCCACTCAAATTTGGTTTTTGCTCATTTTCAATGTCCAGTTAGTTGGGCCTAAGAGATAGGGTTTCTAAACGCATGGTATAGGGCATCGTATAGTCGTTCTAGACCGACTATAATTTTCTTACTTGTTATTTTTATTCTTGTTAATTTTTAATATTTAATTACTAATTTTTGATTTTAATTTTTGATATTTAGCTTTTAATTTAAAATATATTTGCTTTTTCGCTTAATCCCTTAGTATCCCAATATATTTTGGGTCTTCAATTTTTTTTTTTCAAATAAAATTTTTTTTACCCCAACATTTTATTTCGTGACTAAAACTCTTTCACCAAAAATTTTTGTTGGTTGAAATTTTATTTTCTAACTATTTATACCGGGTGATCCAAGTAGAGATACTTTTCTCAATAGCTTTTTTTTGACAGATCACGTGTGAGTCGTATCTTGCTGTCATGTTATTATACCCTATACCACTATGTGGTTTGGGTATAATGACTTTGTGCTGCTGTTTGTAACTAGCAAAAATATTTGACCTAGACCCATCTTTAATTATACCGATCGAATCAGAATCACTATCTCATTCGATTTAACGATGTCCGTCCGTCCGTCCGTCTGTGTCCATGTAAAGCTTGTAATCAAACTGCAGGTCGCAAATATGAATATATTTTGATGAAATTTGGTATATGAGCTTTTATCGGCCATAGGATGAACGCTATTGAAATTGGTGTGAATCGGTCCATGTTCAGACCTAGCCCCCATACAAATGACCCATATAAAATCGACTTAAATTGCCATAAGATCCAAATTATCATATAAATCTTAGTCAAATTGGGTTTGTATGTGTTTATTACATCCATTAATCAGTAGTCCTATGGGACAACTCTTAGTCATAGGCCCCATATAGAGCTGCTTCCCGATCTTCACTTAAATCTATCAAAAACCAAAAATATTGCACTGATTCTTCTCAAATTTTGTTTGTATATATTTTTGCAAAATACAAGAGACCTTACCAAACATGGTCAGGATCGGTCCATTTTTCGGCCTAGTCCCGATATAGATATAGCATCCGATATGAACTCTTTCATATCTGCAGACAAAAAAATTTATAAAAATCCCACTCTAATTTAGCTTGTGCTTATTTTCTATGTCCAGTTAGTTGGGCCTATAGGGTAGGGTCTCTAAACGCATGGTATAGGGTATCCTATAGTCGGTCTAGACCGACTATAATTTTCTAACTTGTTTTTGTTTAGTATTGTTTGACATTTCATCATGGAAAGACTTACTCCTGAACAACGTTTACAAATCGTTCAAGTTTATTACGAAAATTCACATTCTGTGAAGAATGTGTTTCGTGCACTTCGCTCAACTTATGGTCAATATAATCGGCCTACTGAGCGTACTATTCGCAACATCATCACCCATCTCGAGACCCAGCATTCGTTATTGGATAATATCCGACCGAATAGACCACGTCCAGCGACATCGCTTCGCTCTATGGGCTCTTGAAAAGTTCCAAGAAGATCCGACGTTTTCGAGCCAAATTTTTTTCAACGATGAGGCCCATTTCTGGCTCAATGGGTATGTAAACAAGCATTTGGGACGAAGAGCAACCTGAAGAGATTCAACAGCAGCCACTTCATCCAGAAAAAACAACGGTTTGGTGTGGTTTGTGGGCCGGTGGAATCATCGGTCTATATTTCTTCAAAAATGATGCCGGTGAG
Organism: Cordilura impudica; assembly: GCA_963682025.1. Lineage (NCBI taxonomy): Eukaryota > Metazoa > Arthropoda > Insecta > Diptera > Scathophagidae > Cordilura > Cordilura impudica. The sequence goes on along the minus strand of OY821519.1, from coordinate 25,470,095 downwards.
AACGTGGCCCTCAATGGCGACCGTTATCGTGCCATGATAACCGACTATTTGATGCCTGAAATTGAAGCTCGTGATCTCGGCGACATTTGGTTTCAACAAGACGGCGTCAATTTCCACACAGCGCATTAATCAGTGAATTTATTGAGGGAACACTTCGGTGAGCAGATAATTTCACGTTTTGGGCCGTTCGATTGGCCACCAAGATCATGTGATATCACACCGTTAGACTTTATCCTGTGGGGATATGTAAAGTCTAAATTTTATGCGGACAATCCCGCTTTGATTCAGGGCTCGGAGCAAAACATCACGCGTGTCATTCGCCAGTTACCAGTCGAAATGCTCGAATGAGTCATCGAAAATTGGACTCAACGGATGGACCATCTGAGACGTAGCAGCGGCCAACATATGATAGACATAATCTTCAAAAAATAAATGCCAAAGAATGTTCATCCAAATGATAATATACATTCCCCAATAAATTTGAACTTTTTGTGTTTTTTTTTCTTTAAAAAAGTAGGGAACCTCGAAATGGATCACCCTTTATAAGCTTTTCTTTCCGTTTGTAACCCCACATAAAATACACAAGGGAACAAATTTGAACATTTTTGGTATTGACTGGAACTTGATTGCAATTTTTTTACTAAGGTCGCTGATTTTAAATCTAATCTCAGTTTTTCTCCATCAGCTCGCATTTTTAAGTTACAGGTACAAATCGTATTTTTGACTTTTTCAAAAAATTGTTCTTTTTGAAACTATATCTCTGAAACTACTGGGCAAATTTAAAACCAATGTAAGCACGGCTGAAAGATAATAATCATGATGAATTTTGGCTTTCTTTTTAACTGAATATTGTGAACCGTTTTCAAGTTATTCCAATATATGTAGTGAAAAAGCACTAATTTTCTAAATAACTGATAGAAAAAAAACCAAGTGCAGATTTAAATTCGTCCCAAATAACCTTAAAAACAACATTCAGTTCTTAATCAACAAAAGCCTTGTTCCCTTGTGTAATTTAAGAAAATGTTACTAAAGAAAATTTTTCAATGAGTTGTAATTACATTATAATATTTGTGTATTAAGAATTTTTACTTTTCTTTAAAATCCTCTTTTATTGATCAATTGAAAAGTATAGCTGACTTAATATCTGAAATCAGTGGGCTAAAAACAGATACTATAACACACTTTTTATATAAATAGAACAGCAGCAAACATACACAATAAAAAAATTAATTTTTGTATGGAAATCGCGATTTATATCAATTCAGTTTTCTCAGTAAATTGTGAATAAAATCAAAAGTTGTGCACCGATTACAATGAAATAAAGCCCATTTCATTCGAAATATGTTTAACAAAATGTTTTGAGACCAAAACTGTGATTTTTGTCGCATTTCTATTTTTTATGAATTTTTGAAGAAAAAAAAAATTTTTTTTTAAATTGTTCTTTTTTTTCAAAACTTAAACGATATCTCTGAAACTACTGGGCGAATTTAAAACCAATGTAAGCACTGCTTAAAGATAATATGGTTGACGAGTTTTGGATTTTTTTTAACTGAATATGGTGAACCGTTTTCAAGTTATTCCAATATATGTAGCGGAATTGCCTTAATTTTGGCAAATTTTCGGTATACCGCGAAAAGTTGAGCATCCCAAATAACGTTGAAAACAACATTCAGTTCTAACTCAACAAAACCCTTGTTCTCTTGTGATATACATACTTGATCCTTAACGATGTCCGTCTGTCCGTTCGTCCTTCTGTGCGTTCGTGTTTAAAATGGGGTAACCGGGTATCATTGTGCAAAGATATGGTGAAACCCCTTAAAAATGCTAACAATTCCGTGTGTTTGTTGCAATAATTTGGTATTGAGTTTATCAAATTGTTAAATTTTTCAAATATTTTTTTTTTACATTTGTTATAAATAGTGTAAAAGGTCCAGATATAGCCGAATTTAATATTCTTCTCAAATTTTTTTTTGAGCTTATAAAAGATTCAATAAGAATTCGAAGGTGCTGATTTTTTATTTAACATTTAAATATATTCATCTAAAAGTTCTTCGCCTTTTGTTTGCTAAGAAGTTTTCAATAAAATTGAAAGATTTTAAAATGATTCACCAGAAATCTAAAGATAAATAAAAAATAAAAACCATTAATTTTTATAATTATGATTTTCCATAGAAAAACCTAATGATGACATTTTAATGCATAAAAAAATAATAATAATAATACAAAATTACGCCATTAAATTAAAATCTCAATATCAGTCACTCCATGCATTACATAAATGTTTATATGAAATGAAATGAATTTTTACTAATTGATGAGTCCCTGATCCCAATACGCAAATACTTCGAATGTCGTACTATATAAACAATCAAATGAAAATACATACAAACAAACATATCTACTTATGTATGTACATATATACCACAATACAAATTAAATACATACTTACATACAAATATGTGTACCTACGAGTAGATATGAAAACTTCGACGCGCTAGAAGTAGATTATTGCTAAATATGTTGTGAGTGTACTTGCAAGTTTGTATGAAAATCTTTAATATGATATTCATATAAACTACAGACTGAGTAGTCGGTTGAGTCGGTAAGTTTAGAGAGAGAGATAGAGAGAGAGAGAGAGAGAGAGATACAACTATGAGTAGAAGTATAAATAAAAAAAAAGTAAAACAAAAACAGAAACCGAAAGCTTGAAACAATATACAGAAATAATCAAAAGAATTGTACTTAATGTAGGAAAATCTATTCTGTTCTGCCAAAACGACGCTTATTAACTCTACTGTAGGTTTCCTTTTTTTAATCCACAAGCCAATTATGTGTATGATTTGCACTCATGAGTCATGCCGTTATTCCGGTAACTCTTCCTGTAAAGTAAATAGTTTTCGATCGGTTCTTCGAAATCTTATACTTCTTAGTAGATCTAGTCCTAAATGCTAGCTTTTTAGATGCTTATCTATAGCTTGAATATACGAGGGCGGTTCCAGAATAACCCATCTGACAAAGAAAACATAACACTTTTGGGAACATTTTTCTTTATTTCTTAATAAATCTCCTTTTAGCTCGATACACTTTTCCCACCGATATTCAATAATTTCGATAACCTGTTTAAAACAGACATCAACCGCAGATTCCATCTCTTCATTGTTTGCACATCTCTTACCATCGAGTATTTTTTTTGGATATAGAAGCTAAATCTTGCGAATAGGGGCGTTATGAAACAATTCGAATTTTAATTTATGTATTTTGGCCTTCCAAATAGTGGATGTGTAAACTGGTGCATTGTCAACAAACTTTCTTTTTACCAAATGCGGGCTATTTATACCCTATACCACTATGTGGTTTGGGTATAATGACTTTGTGCTGCTGTTTGTAACTAGCAAAAATATTTGACCTAGACCCATCTTTTATTATACCGATCTAATAAGAATCACTTTCTGATTCGATTTAACGATGTCCGTCCGTCCGTCCGTCCGTCCGTCCGTCCGTCTGTGTGTCCATGTAAAGCTTGTAATCAAACTGCAGGTCGCAAATATGAATATATTTTGATAAAATTTGGTACATAAGCTTTTATCGGCCATGGTATTAAAGCTGTTGAAATTGGTGAGAATCGGTCCATGTTCAGACCTAGCCCCCATACAAATGACCCCTATGATATCAACATAAATTGCCATAAGATCCAAATTATCATATAAATCTTAGTCAAATTGGGTTTGTATGTGTTTATAACATCCATTAATCAGTAGTCCAAAAATGATCCCTATGGGACAACTCTTAGTCATAAGCTTCCCGATCTTCACTTAAATCTATCAAAAACAAAAATATTGCACGGATTCTTTTCAAATTTTGTTTGTATATATTTTTGCAAAATACAAGAGACTTTACCAAACATGGTCAGGATCGATCAATTTTTGGGCCTAGTCCCCATATAGATATAACATTCGATATAAACTTTTTCATATCTACAGCAAACAAATTAACAAAAATCCCACTCAAATTTGGTTTATGCTTATTTTCTATGTCCAGTTAGTTGGGTCTATGAGATAGGGTCTCTAAACGCATGGTATAGGGTATCGTATAGTCGGTCTAGACCGACTATAATTTTCTTACCTGTTTTTTCTTAAATTCGTAACTGGAACGCTGCAAGAAGTTGGCATAATACTCGCCGTTGACTGTTTTTCCATTTTGAAGATAATCTATAAAAATTATGCCACGCTCATCCCTCAAAGCAGACATACCTAAAGAAGGAACTGTCTTCGCCATCTTATGACACGATTCTCTCCCATTTCAGTCCACTGTTTTGAATGTTACTTTATCTCAGGTGTGAATCGACGCAAAACTCGGCTTTATTACAGGGAAAGATCGCCAAGCACTCTATTTCTCAAAATATTCGGGCAATATGCGATACCTAACAATGCAGCTAGTTCACGCACCTTCATCCGGCGATCATCCAATACCATTTTGTGAATTTTTTTATCCGCTTCTAGCGTGGTCACCTCAATTGGTCGACCACTACCATGTTCGTCTTGGCATTTAAACTCTGCTACTCAAAATTTTATAGCCGTAATTGAAGGAGCAGACTCCCTCAGAATAGAATCTAGATCGGGTTTCATATTGGTTGGACTGAGACCTTTCAAATTAAAGTACTAAATTACATAACGGTGGCCAAGATCGTTTACTTTTGATGGCTCCAAAAAAATACCAAACAACGTAGCGCCTTGAAACTTATAAGGTTGTCTTTTTTCCACAAAATAATTTCTTCAAACTTCTGCCGCCATCCATACGTCAGGTCATGTTGTTCTGGGACGAATTGCGATGAAATAATTAACCTAATTATGAGTTGACTATATTTAAATTTGTTGAAATTTTCAATGACCAGTTTCCATAAATGTGGCTGAATTTCGTTGATGCAGCGTTGATCTTCAATAATCCATTCAACGAACTGTCTTCGCTGTGCATGATTACTTGGTTTCAGTTCTTGTGCCAATTGAACTTTATAAGCGTAGAGCTTCTTGAAATTTGCAGTTCTTGTCCACGATGCCGAATTGATATTTCTGAACTTTCACCAACACTCTTACGCACTGCTTCGATATTGACATTTAATGGCTAGTTTTTGGATCACCAGTGTGTTTAGCATCACCAATTGATCCAGTCTGCCTGAATTTTCCGAGTAGTCTCTTCACTATTCATGAAGTTAGATTAATATTACGACTATATATTGTGCGAAATTTTCGAACTGTACTCTCCAAAATGGAAATGCGTTGCTCTATTATGTTATGCTCCATTTTTACTAACCTTAAACTGTCAGATGTTTAACTGTCTTTATTTTTTGGTAGCCAACACTGCAAAGTCTAATCTTTCGCGAATTTAGGGAAACCCTTTAAGAATTGTTGAATTGCTGAATTCGGATCTGCGAAGATTGATAGCATAAATTTTATTGATTATCGATCTATACCAACCAATGCAAAAGTTGATTAGCGACGATGAGTAATTACACTGGTCTACAAATTAAAAAAAAAAAATTGACTGCAGAAACGAAGCATTTTTTTAACTAATCTGGGTGCACTGAATTTGAATCTGGCATAAAAATTGGGCTATCACGTCTTGTTCATTTTTTATCACATGCTGGTAATACTGTAAAACAGTCAATACTGACACTACAATTTCACAATTATTAATTTGACAGGAGCCCACATACATTATAAATCTTCATAGTAGTAGCGTTTAAGCATGTCAGGGAGATCGTGGGTTGCTATTCGAGCGATTTGTGCTTTGTGTGTGAAAAAAAAAAGAATCATTAAAATATGCATATTTACATTATTTTGGATTTGCTGTCAGAAACTTGGACAAACCGTGGACACCGACAATGTTTTGCAAGTGGTCAAATGGCAAGAAGATCATTTCGATTTTTTAATTCCAATACTTTGGAGAGAGTCAAGTAACTACCAAACCGATTGTTATCTCTGTTTAATGTTACTGCATTCAATATGAAAATTACTTACGCGGTTTCCACACCAGTTCAACGTCCACCAAATGATCCATTACCAGTCATTCCTAGTGCTACGAGCAGTGAGTCCGAAATATCTTTCAAAAGCAGTGGTAGTTTGTATGAGGCTGATGATGAACGCCATTTATTGACTCAAGCTAAGCTGAATGATCTAATTCGGAATTTACATTGAACGAAGCAAGACGCAGAATTACCAGCTTCACGCATGCAGCAGTGGAAACATCTTGCAGTTTGGACAAAAGTAACAATCTATAGAGATAGAAGGTTGGAATTGGCTGCATATTTTAAAATGAAACACTCTATTTTATACTGTACTGATGTTGATGGTTTATTTCAAAAAATGAACCAGCCGTATGACAAAACTTAATGGAGATTATTTATTGATGGCTCCAAATACAGTTTAAAGGCTCTTCTTTTGCATAATGGGAATGAAAAACCATCCATACCAATTGCTAATGCCATTAATACAATGGAAAATTACGAATCAATGACTGAAATTTTGACATTACTCAAATACAACGATCATAAATGTAAGATCTGTGGTGACCTTAAGGTGTGTGATTTAAATTTCTTTGTATATATAGTATAGACCATCGTAAATAACTGTAAATTAATCTGTTTCAGGTCATTGGTATGTTGTCCTTTGTCTATGGGATAGTCGCGAACTGAGTATCACCAGGAAAACAAAAATTTCATAATAAACCATTAATTGATCCAAATGACGTTCTTGTTCCGTTACTGCATATAAAATTGGAAATTTTTAAGAACTTTGTCAAGGCTCTGGATAGCAGCATTTTAATATTTGTTAGCGGTTTTTCCCAAAATTTCATATGTTAAAATCAAAGAAGGCATATTTATTGGCCCTCAGATCAGGAAGATATGGAATGATGACAATTTTTCACAATGTTTTCTGGAGAAAGAATGTCCAGCCTGGAAATCTTTTAAGAGCATCGCGGACAGTTTTCTTGGAAACAATAAGAGTGAAAACTACAGGCAAATTGTTGCTGAATTATTGAAAAATTATCACGAACTAGGTGAACGAATGTCACTCAAAATGCATTTTCTTCATTCGCATTTAGATTTGTTTCCACAAAACCTAGGTGCGGTGAGCGACGAACAAGGGGAGCTGGCTCACCAAGATTTAATGATAATTGAAGGAAATTATCAAGGATTTTGGGACAAAAGCATGCTAGCAGACTATTGCTGGACTCTAAAACATGAAACCGAACCAACAAAATACAAACGATGATCAAATGATGCCATTCACTTTTGAAAATTCATTGAGTTTTAAAAAAACTAATGATTTTTTATGCAAAAAAGGAATAAAAGCATTTTTTTGTATCTCAAAAACCTGACGTGATAGAGAAAAACCAATTATAGATTCGAATTCAGCCCACCAAAATACGCTAGGAAAGATATTTGGTTGCTTCAGTCCAAAACTTTGTCGGCTAGTGTTATTAATTTGAAAGATATTTGAATATTTGAAATCGGATTGTATTATTCTTTATATCTATGTACCAGAGTAACGCGTACTGTTCTTCAAACTTTAGGTGCAACCACATATTATCCCAACATATTACCATTAGACTTGGAATGGGGTTTACTTAAAACAAGGGCGGGACCGGAGAAAAGGACGCGGCTAGGAGTAAACAAGAAACTAAGTTGCCTTTTGCGATTTAGTATTTATTTTTCTAAAATATATTTATAGTAGTTCAATAAATTCATTAATGTTATTGTAATGTTATGGAATTTTTTATGAATACGGTACATTAAATTTAGTACGTTGGTTTGACGGTGTAAAAACTGTATAGCACTGAGTACTCTTTCGAATTCATATATATCTATAACGAAACTTGATAATACAAAAAACAGATAGATATTCATTGACTGACTTTTAGAAGTTGCAATGATTGACTTATACAATGGAAACTTTAAAAAAAAATATATTTTTGACGACTTGACAAAGACAAAAAAAGGGATAAGAAAATAAAAATATTTTGTATTAATTTAAAATTTTGTATGTTTCGTTTATTTAAAAAAGAAAACATATTCAGCCCTGTTCTTGAAACGTTGTTATTTGAATTAGAGTGAATTTAAAATCACATGAAATTGAAATTTTGGCTTTCTTGAAACCACTTTTTTTATTTATTTAATGGAAACATATGTTTCAGTTAAGAACCATATGTTTAAGTTAAGAATATATGTTATGTAGAAACCGAGGTGCCATATGGTTCTGTATTCAGTTTCACAAAAAACTTTTAAGTATTTTGTGCATGTGTTTTCTTAAGTTCATAGAAAAAGTATAAAGAAAAATATTTTCTTTTAAAATAACAACTTATTTGTTCATTTAATTGTTTTTGTTCTTCAATTTCATCCTATTAAAAATGACTTTTCTATTTTTAAAAAGTTAGGCATCACCAAAAAAAAATTTCGATATTCAAATAAATTGGATTTAACAAAAAAAATAAAAATATGTGATTTGATGAAAAATGTTTTTTTCAATTCCTTTATTTGCAATAATTTGTGCATAAAGAATCTATGTTATAATTGAAAAAATTATAATGGAAAATAGATCATGTAAATAAAAAGTTTTTATTATAGTTATAGATCAACATCATCTCCAAAAGTGTGTTTTATTAACATCGACCACTTATTACGAGTTTTTTTTTTTAAATCAGCGCAAAATGTAGACGTTTTTTAAAATCGTTTTTTTTTCATAAAATTAATGTCTAATTTTTTAAAATAATAACAAGGTTCAATAAAAAAACATGTTAGAGTTTAAATATCAATTAGTATTTTTTATCTCTTAAGACCTGCTTAGTAGAAAAAAGGGCATTTGTTTTGATTTCACAAAGCCTTTTCTATGTGAATTAAAACGAGAAAAAATATTCTTATTGAAATTAGAGAACAGCAAAAAACTCGTAGATTTAAGAATTTTTTAATGTTGGAGTTTTTTTGTGATAGTGGTTTCAAGAACAAAATAGCTCAACTTTAGAAAAAAAAAAAACAAAACTTAAAATTATTCATTATTATGCTGTTGATAAAACATTTGGTTTCAATATGTTGTTGGGTATGCTTTATTTTTGAGCAAAGCTCTACAATGCCGCGGCATAGAGCCTATTAAATTGTTGATGATATCCACTCAAAATTGTTGCCCCTTGGAATTAACAGCCTCTATGAGATCTATATTGTTTGTGGAATTTCGTGTCCGTATTTTTCGTTCTACAATTGAGATCTGGCCATTCCAAATCACTAATTGGGTAATTGTCATATTGGAACTTCCAGGCTACGGGTATACTATCCTTCGCGTATGGATACATTACGTCATTTTGAATTTGCCTGAATCCAGTTCCAGCTTAAGTATCTTTTACCACATGAATTGGTCCCATTCATTGACCAAAAAGCAAGACCACGCCATAATATTGGAACCGCCAAACTTAACAATTTTTATACTCTATACTACTATGTGGTCAGGGTATAACGGCTTTATGGTCATGTTGGTAACTACCAAAAATATTTGACCTAGACCCATCTATCATTATACAGACCGTCCGATATCCGTCTATCCATCCGTCCGTCCTTCTGTATGTCCATGTAAACCTTTTAATCAAATTACAGGTCGCAAATATGAATATATTTTGATGAAATTTAGCATATGAGCTTCTATCGGCCATATGGTGAACGCTATTGAAATCGGGGAAAATCGGTTCATGTTCAGACCTAGTCCCCATACAAATGATCTACTTAAATTGGCATAATATTCAAATTCTGTGGTTTTCTGGAATAACCACGTATGTCCATTTTTGTCAGTTTTGAGTTAACAATGCCAATTGTATTAATTTTTAACGCTCTTTACATGTGCTAATTTTTTTTTTTTTTAATATTGAGTTTTTTCTTTAAATAACGACGTAACTTAAATGTTTATTAAATTAATTTGCAGCACTAACGACGTATGGACTAATCAACTATGCGATGAACTTAAGGAAGGGTTAATCATTAACATCCCAAAAAAAGGAGACTTATCTCAATTTAGAAATTGGCGTGGTATCACACTCATCAACATAGCAAACAAAGTTATAACACAGATTATAAACAAACGACTCTCAGCCGCATTCGTTTCAAATCTTCGCAATGAACAAGCTGGCTTTCGACCCCAAAAATCCTGCATAGACCATATGAACAGCCTTCGGATTATAATAGAACAGTCCGTCGAGTGGAGATCCCCTTTGTACCTCGTTTTCATAGACTTCGAGAAGGCCTTTGATACCCTCTCACACTCGGCTATTTGGAATGCCCTCGCATGTAAAGGCACACCCGCCAAGATTATATCATTGATTCAAGTCCTCTATAATAATGTGTGCTGCAGAGTGATGCATGAAGGTTGCGTGAGTGATAGATTTACCGTAAATACTGGCGTGAGGCAAGGTTGCATTTTATCCCCCCTGCTTTTCAACATAGTCTTAGACAACATCATGAATAAAGCAACCCGTGAAGAAAGAGGAATTTCATGGGGATTTCATAGAAGGCTTGAGGATCTCGACTATGCTGATGACATTTGTCTGCTTTCACATAACTACAACGACATGGCGGCAAAGATCACAGCAGTACAGAAAGAAGCAGAAAAAGCCGGTATGAAAATAAACATAGCAAAGAGCAAGGTAATGCGCATCAACTCTTCAAACAACAGAACGTTTTCCATAAATGATATAGTGTTAGAAGATGTTTCCAAATTCACCTACCTGGGTAGTTTATTAACAACAACGGGTGGTTCCAGTAATGACATACAGAGTCGCATTAATCTTGGTAAGCGATCATTTGGTCTCTTAAATCCCATTTGGCGATCTCCTCACATGTCAATAAGAACAAAAATTAACATTTTCAATTCTTGCATTAAATCCGTACTTCTTTATGGATGCGAGTCTTGGAACGCAGCAGTTCGTGATATAAACTCATTGCAAGTGTTTATAAATCGATGTCTACGAAGAGTTCTAAGAATATTTTGGCCTCAAACAATTTCGAACGAAAGGCTATGGAGAGAAGTAAATCAAACCCCCATTAGTAATGAAATTCTTAGAAGAAAATGGCGCTGTATTGGCCATACCTTGCGAAGGCCGAAGAAGAGGAAGACCATCACACACATGGCGTTGCCAAATTGAATTGGAAGCTGCCAGAATGAACAAGAGCTGGAACGAGATTAAGGCACTAGCGTTGGACAGAATTGAATGGAACAGATATGTTATGGCCCTATGCTCCTTATAGGAACGACGGGAATTTATTATTATTATTAACGACGTATGTCAACCTACGTTTGATCGCTGACAAATTATTTTCTCAGAAAACAACACATAGCGACATACGTTGTTATTAATGAAAAAAAATGAAAAACAATTTTGGATTAGTTTTCAGTTTATAACCACTTGTAAAAACTTTTGTGTTTATTTCTGTTATTTTTTGTCACTATTATTCTTGATACGTTGTTATATTCTCATCCTAAGTCCCGCTAACTTTTTGTTGACGGACAAAAAAAAATAATTTTTCAAGCAACAACAACTTATGTCTACATGGGTGGTACCATTGGTAGTTTTCTTTTTCAAAGAAAACGACGTTTGTCGACATAAGTTATTTTACCTGCACACACTTTAAGTGTAATTTACATATTGTTTTTTTTTCGTTCTTCTCTAGGATCTATTCCTCTGAAGATTTTTGACTCAAAATTTTATATAAAGTATTTATTGCCCATTTCTACAGCACTGTTAAATAAAAAGCTCCAATATCTTTATATCGAGCCTATAATTTCAAATATAACGTTTTTTGGCTCCCCTGAACATTTTGATTTTATGACATACGCGGTTATTGTAGAAAACCACAGAATTATCACACAGAAATCGGTCAAATTGGGTTTGTGTGTGTTTATTACATCCATTTAACAGCTATCCAAAAATAAAGTCTATAGGACAATTCGTAGTCATAGCACCCTTACGAAGCTGACTCCCGATCTTCACTTAAATTTATTAATAAACAAATATATTGCACAAATTCTTCTCAAATTTATTTTTACTAGCAGAGCCCAGCCCTCGAAATTCGAGTGCAAATTCTAGGAAATTTTATTTTATCATTCAATTTATTTCTTCCAATGTTTTTAATCTATTTAGGTTAGGTTATGTTAGGTTGAAAAAGAGGAGCCATATATACACATAGCTCATATCCGTTTTACCCGGATATACACTTAAGCCACAAAGTCGGATTGTTGTGCGCTCTACATCCTCGTGCTCATCCGGTAATCTACTCCTTATTTAAGTTAGGAATTCCGGCTCGACAGCAAATCTCCTGAGTGTTTCCCAGCGTATCCCCCTAAGAGCCTCTAGGCCTGGTATGATGGCGTTGGATAAATGTCTGACCCTTGTTCTCGCAAATGTAGGACAGTAACAAAGGTAGTGTTCTAGGGTCCCGTCATCCTCTCCAATTCTGTCCGTCTTATACGGTATAGATGAGCCCTCAGTTCAGAGTGTCCAGTGAGGATCTATTTAATTCATTGATTTCGATTGATGTATAAGATAAGGTTGCTCTTAATTTAGAATATATAAAAAAATTCACTTTTCGAAAAAAGTACTAATAAAGTGCGACATTTTTTTTGTCAGAAAATAAAACGGCATAAGTTTATTTCATTATAAATATTTGTTGAACACACAGAAATAAAGGCCACCTTGTTTGCTACCTAAATGTATTCAAATTTTTGGCAAATCACAATCCAACACTCCAATCCAATGTAAAGTTAATTGTGCAAGCGTAACTTTCCTCAACTCAATGAATTTAAACATTTAATAGCTCAGAAAAAGATCTTTATCCACTGAGTGTTCTGAGAGTAAAACGATCAAGATCCATTTATTAGAAGAGGAGCTATGAGAATTCGAATTGCTTGAGTGAATGTGTCCCATAAGAAATGTACAGGGAAGAATCGCATTTGAGTATAACTTGAGAAAGGTGGGAGTTGAGTAAATTTCAATGATTGATGACATATCTGTGTCTAAATACCTTTCATTAAAAAAAAAATGAAGGAAATCGGTCGGATAAAACGGCCAGACAGACTGACTTTAGATACGTTTTTGCAAAATATAAGTGACCTTACAAAATATGCTCAGGATAGGTCCGTTTTTCGACTTAGTCCCCATATGGATATAGTATCTGATATGAACTTTTTCATATCCGAAGGCAAAAAATTAATTAGAATGCCACTCAAATTTGGTTTGTGCTTATTTTCTATATCTAATCAGTTGGATCTGAGAGATAGGGTCTTTAAACGCCTGGTATACGGTATCGTATAGTCGGCCTAGATCGTCAGTAATTTTCTCACTTACGAATATTTTTGGTCTTTTTGCCTTTGGTTGTCGAACGAACGTTCTTCCATTATGGCCTCTTAAATTGAACTTCGACTCATCAGAAAAGAGAACATCTCGAAGAGAACGTCTCGATCAATTCATGTGTTTCTTTGCAAAATTTTTGGAAACCACACTATTTTTCTCTGATGTGGCTTCTCTACAAGACACTAACAACTTGGACCAGCCTCAATTGATCATCGGGATACAGATCGAGCACATATGTATTTTTAGTTTTAGATTGTAAATAACCTCTTTAGGTAACATTTTTTGACATTTCTCTCTTGCTATTAAATTCTCCTGCCTTTGACTCATATTATAGGGCCTGCCGCCACGATATTTCTCGACAATTTTGGAAATTATTGATTTATTCATAGAATATTTCTCACAAATTTTCCTTTGCTTAAGACCAGCTGGTTTTTAACGCTTCCCAAAATTTTATTCGCGCCATTATTTCACAATAATTAATTAACTACTTTAATTAAAAAATATGTGTATTTAAATATTCTTATTTTACTTTATTAAAACTCTTTCTTTCCATATGCATATGAGTTTTGAATATCTCTGTGAACTGTGTGTGAATATCTTAAAATTAATCTTTGGCCACAACAAGTCTATGGACAAAGTTTCAGATCCATCGGATGAAGGGAAGTGGGGTTTTAAGCTATCCGTGACTGTGCATGACTATGCCAAAGTTAATCTTTTTTCACAACAAGTCTATCGACCAAGTTTTAGATCGATCGGATAAGGGAAAATGGGTTTTAAATCACTCCGTGACTGTGCGTGACTGCGCGTGACTATATCGAAGTTGGTCTTTCTTTACAGCAAGTGTATGGACCAAGTTTCAGATCGATCCGATGAGGGTAAATAACATTTAGATCACTCCGTGACTGTGCGTGACCATACGTGACCGCGCGTGACTAAGTCAAAGTTAATCTTTTAAAATAATATTTCTCTACTTTATATGCACATGTTTCTAGACATTTTTAATAGCGAGTCGAAATTTATGTCATTTAATATATAAAATACATCATTGCTACTAAGTGCATTCAGACCAAAATAAATGCTATACATCAATATTCTCTTTATATCGGACAAATGCGATGAAATGGAATGTGTATTCAAATCCGTGCGTGTTACAAATTGAGCATATACCATCTGTACAAAGTAGAATTTTGAAATGAACTATGCACCTAAAGACAAAATTTGAATTTTTAAGATTAACGATAATTCAGAATACCCAATAAAAGAAATGTTACAAATGTTTAGACAAATTAATTACACATACTTATGTACTTTTCATGCGAAAAAAAATAAAATAAAAACAAAATCATATGCAGCAATCATAAAGTTTAAGTAAACGGAACATAGAAAAAATCACATTGAGATTCGTCAAAGTGACACAGAGTGAAGTAAATCTCACACCCGCACTTATAGCGACAATTTTATGTATATAAAAAAAAAAAAAAAACAGATATTGAGACAAACACGTATCGAAAGTATGTACGAAATGAATAAATAAATTGATGGTTGCTTTGTTAGATGACGGACGGTAAAGTTGTTTTGAATCGATGACTAAATGACTGACTGCTTGAATGGCTGTCTCAATCAACTGGCTGGCTAAATGTTAACAAAAAAAAAGTGTTGCAAACAATGGCGACAATTTTTTTTTCATATTTTTTTTCTGCCATACAGATAATGAAGTAGTCGGGCGATGATCATGATAATGATGTTGATGATGATTTTAAGTGTTTCTTGTTCAATGTAAATGAAATATGTCTGTATATGCAAAAGTTGATATATTCAGTGGAAGATCTTTTTGTTTTTTTTTATTTAAACTAAACTGAAAAAAAAAACAGTATAAAAACAATTGCCGACTTTAAAGCAATTATAATAAACGGTTATTACTTTGAAGAGTACAAACGAATGTGTACCGAGCTTAGTCAACATGCGGGTCAACTGAATAAGGCAAATTATATTTCAACTTAATAGGAAAATTTATTATTGTCTTTGTTTTAGTTGGCAAGGATACGTAAACATATTCAAAACCTTCTTGATCCTTATAACAAGCGAAATTGACAAAGCGATGTCCGTCTGTCCATCTACGGAAATCAGGATCATGGCCTAAATAGGTTGGCTGGGTTACTCGTTTTTAGTGAAAATGATTCACTGGCATCCTGAGCAGGTTGCTATTTAAAACCATAAAAATCGGTTCAATAGGTCCCGAGATTTCAATGAAAATTTGAGAGAAGCTCTTGATAAAATGTGGTTTTTCTATGTTCTTCTTGTTATTGTAGTATTTATCATTTAATTTTCAATTTAGTTTTGAAGCCAGTATCAATAAGTTGATAATATCGACATTTTGGTCCAAAACGACAGGTTCCCAAAACTTTTAGCCTGGAAATTTTTGAAGATCTTTGCTGAAGAAAGTTTATCGAAAAGGTCAACGCCGTACAAGATAGAGACCGTCAACAAATGAGTTAGTTCCGTAATAATCTAACCCATAAAAACAAAGGTTTTATTAAAACTCTTTCTTTCCATATGCATATGAGTTTTGAATATCTCTGTGAACTGTGTGTGAATATCTTAAAATTAATCTTTGGCCACAACAAGTCTATGGACAAAGTTTCAGATCCATCGGATGAAGGGAAGTGGGGTTTTAAGCTATCCGTGACTGTGCATGACTATGCCAAAGTTAATCTTTTTTCACAACAAGTCTATCGACCAAGTTTTAGATCGATCGGATAAGGGAAAATGGGTTTTAAATCACTCCGTGACTGTGCGTGACTGCGCGTGACTATATCGAAGTTGGTCTTTCTTTACAGCAAGTGTATGGACCAAGTTTCAGATCGATCCGATGAGGGTAAATAACATTTAGATCACTCCGTGACTGTGCGTGACCATACGTGACCGCGCGTGACTAAGTCAAAGTTAATCTTTTTTTCACAGCAGGTGTATGGACCAAGTTTGAGATCGATCAGATGAGGGGAACTAACATTTAGATCACTCCGTGACTGTGCATGACCACGCGTGACTGTGCGTGACTACCCCAAAATTCATCTTAAGTCACGACAAGACTATGGGCCAAGTTTCAAATCAATTGGATAAGGGGGAATGGGGTCCACCCATGGCAAACAGACAAACAGACAAACAGACAGAGAGAGAGTATGAGTTAAAAGAAAGACCACCAACTATATGAAAAACATAAACAAATTTTTTTTATGAAACCATCGTTGTAACTTGAAAGACGAATAATGCAGTTCAGTTCTTAGAATACAAAATATTATAGAGGATGTGAATTAGCTGCCATTTGAGCAGTAAAGTGTAGGCAACCAAAAGAAAAAATTTTTTTTTGACAGCGGACAGTTTAAGTTTAGAGCTTTCATTGTTAAACAATATTTAAAAAAAAAAAAAAATAATTTGGCGGCTACAGTTCGAAAGTTTCGTACAAAATATAGATGGAATTTTGATCTTGCTTCGTCAGCTATGAAGAGAATAATTGAATTGCTGATGCTGAACACACTGGTCGTCCAAAAACATGTCGTTCAAATGTCACCAGCCTTAAAAAGTACTGAACTGAAGCCCAATGACCATACACAGTGAAGAGAGTTCATTGAATGGATTATTGAGCATCAACAAGTGGATGCTGAATTTTCGAAAAAAATTCATACGAAGCGATGAAGCACGTTTGGTTGGTTTAAGTAGCAGTTTACCGTCTGAGAAATCCACAAGAAGAGTCAAATGACTCCGTTTTGAAAAACCACATAGCTCGAAAGGAATATTTAAAATGCACTAAATCCAAGACCAGTCAGATCTTATTCCGGTATCCCCGTAAGATAGCCTAGTATGTATCTGCCTAGTGTTCTGAATCTGATACTACCCTAAGCATTTCACTCGCAGAAGAGATAATATACTGTCTCCTCTTGTCCAGGTATTCCGCAGTTGCGGCAGTAATCGTTGTGCTGAAGTCCGAGTCTTCCTTCGTATTTATCGATCAGCCAATGACACGTAAATATGGCCGTAAGCATTCAGATGCCCCTTCTACTCATACTGAGGAGAGATTTCGTCCGTCTAAAGTAATAGTCAGGCCACATCTGCCTTGCAATACTGCATGTGTCAATATTCTTCCATCCTTTTTCCACTGCTCGTGGGAAGGGCACGTAGATTCCTACCCTAAAGGTTCCAAGTGGTTTTGCTACTGATACCGCAAAAGAAGTATCAATGGTAGAACCTGTTGTTGCTAGTTCGTCTGTCCGTTATTACCATAAAAATCCTTATGGTTGGGGGCGCATACTAGAGTACTCAAGGAAAGGTGGCTTAGCTTTGGTGATCGAACACATTTTCATC
The DNA here is from genome assembly GCA_963682025.1 of Cordilura impudica. Taxonomy (NCBI): domain Eukaryota; kingdom Metazoa; phylum Arthropoda; class Insecta; order Diptera; family Scathophagidae; genus Cordilura; species Cordilura impudica. The sequence goes on along the minus strand of OY821519.1, from coordinate 25,452,356 downwards.
TTTATGGCTTCATTTATTGTCAAAATTGATTTTAATGCGCTGAAGACCCAATGTTGTATGTTCACCCATAGGGCCATGGAATCAACTATGTCATCTGTATATATGGGTGGTATAGGTATTGAGGAATCGGATACTCTTGATGTTCTGGGCATGAGAATTCAATGTGATGTTCGTTGGAACGAACATGTTTTTCAAGTGTCGAAAGAAGCATTCAAGTGTCTTGGTTTTCTAAAACGGTGTAGAAATTACTTCACTCCTTCTGATCTCCTTAAAATCTATACCACTTACATCCGACCGAAAATGGAATACAACTCCCATATATGGGCAGGGGCTTCGAAGTCTATTTTGGAGCTACTGGACCGTGTGCAAAGGAGGGCGTTGGCGCTCATCAATGACAGTAGGGTATCCAATTCTATTGATTCATTGGAACACCGTCGGAATGTGGGTTGTGTAGCACTGTTCTATAGATATTACCATGGGAAATGTTCTTCTGAGATTAGCGAACTTATTCCAAGTGCCCGAGTTTCGGTTCGCTCTACCCGATTCTCTAGTAGATCACATCCGTTTGTAGTCTATTGTCCAGTTGACCGCACAACGCATTACAGAGAGAATTCGTTTATCAGTCGAACTAGCCGTATGTGGAATAAACTCCCCGCAGAGGTCTTTCCTGACAGTTATAATCTAATAAAATTTAAGTCAAATATCCATAAACACTACTCCCTCTCTCCTCCTTCCCATAACCTATTTTCCTTAAATCAACACAATGCACTGCATTTGTAGGGGGCATCCCCTGAGTGTTGGTTAACAAAAAAAAAAAAAAAAAAAAAAAAAAATTGCCATAAGTGTTTGTCGAAAATCAAATTCACTTTTGGTACGGGTTTTAGGCTGGTGGCATCATTGGACCATGCTTCTTCAAAAAAGAGGCTGGTGAAGCAGTGATTGTAACTGATGCTCGATATCGCAACATGACATCAGAGTTCTTTCTGCATAAATTCAATGATATTGATGTGAACGACGGTGCCACATACCATACAGTCCTTGAAACGATTAAGTTACTGAACGTGAGTAATTTCATCATTTCGGTGATCAGAGTTGCCCCCTAGATCGCGTAACTTAATACCATTAGTTTTCTTTTAATAGTTATTGGAAGTCAAAGGGGCGTGTTAACAAGTCCAATACCAGTCGTACATTGAAGAAGGAAATCCAATGCTGCATCCACGAAATTCAGTCACATTTATCCGAAATGGTCATAGAAAGTTTCGACAAAAGACTGTATATGTTCTAGCAGAATCTAGCAGAATACTTAGTGAAAGAAAATTATAGTCGATCCTGACCGACTCTACGATACTCTATAGCATGTGCTTAGAGAAAGAGTCATACCTCTAACTAATTGGATATAGAAAATAAACTGTGTTTTCTATTCAATTCAAAGCTTGCGTGGGGGACACACTGGAGGTAGCTCTCGTTCTAGTTAAATTATTGACTTGCTATTGAACAAATTGAGAAGCAAAAGTTTAGGAGGTGGAGGAAATGACTGGCATTCTTCTGGCATCCAATAAATTTTACGGGGAAATACAGAAAAATCATCAAACGAGAAAATGTCGGAACACCAGGAAGTTGGGAGAGTTAGGAATTAAAAATATTAAGTCACTTAAGTTATGTCCTTTTCCAGAAGAACCATCAAATAATACATTTTATATAATTTTTCCAAAAATAATGTTCTGGAAAAATTCGTTTACTTCAATATTATACAATATGTATATAAAAAAAGGAAACAGATCTCATTTCAAAAAGGTACATTTCAGAACATTTATCAAAAAATAAATAATAAAAAAAAAAATGCAAGTCACATCATTAACGGAATGACACATCTTAAAAGCATGATATTAGAAACATGGAATACACATAAATTATTTTGTTCGCGCTAAGTTATTCTCTACGTTGACATAAACAAATAAACAAATGATTGGAACTAGATCCGTTTAGTCATGTTTTGTAGTTATGTTTAATAATATTAACACGCTTACAATGTATAAACAATAAAAATTATAATATTTAAAATGCTATCAACTTTGAACTTTTAAGGCTAATCTTAATAAATTATTTTTTCGGTGCTTTAATAGGATGACAACATGAAAATTTGACGTAAATGATATTTTAATTGAGTGAATTAAAATTATAGTTATGGTTTTCTCTTTTACTGGTACATAAATCTAGATGAAACTGGATTATTATGCCAATACAGTTCTTATCTGATAGATTACGTATGCAAAATGACAATGTATTAATAAATTAATAATTTCGGAGTCAAAAGGGTTGCTGTTATTGGCGTCTTGCTTTGTGCCCAGCATCACTCTTCTTTCACTAACTTTCTATGGGCCTTGGTTCTGGCGAGCTGGGTGGATTCACTTTTCTAGGTAGTTTTTTGATATAATTTTTTTTTTTGTATAATTCAACAACGGTTTACTATAATGCATGAATTTGGTATTATTTTTTTGTACTGTAATGCAAGATCAGGCCAAAAATGAAGATAGCTCATACTGCTTTAGAATGGTAGTAGTCTCTTTTACCAGTATTTATTTTACAAATCACATGCGAAGTAATTTTTTTGCAAAACTTCAAACAGCCCTCCAAATCAAAAACCTTTTCGGGAACTTTCTTTTTGTGTTCTTAATTATGGACATTCGATATAGTACAGGCTATATAAAAATCCACTCATGATAGCTGTACGTATGTACGTTTAAGTTTTCAAGATCTTTCATTTGCCTTGGAATTACGATCCGCCGCCTGCTGTACTTTATACGATTTAGTCCCCGCCTCCTTATTTTTCGATCAATAGATTTTTGATTTGCTTTTTGCCCGAAATATTAGGTTTTTTCTGGCTTAACTTTTTTTTTTAATTATTAACCAATACAAATGCAGTGCATTGTGTTGATCTCAGGAAAATAGGTTATACGAATGAGACAAGAGGGAGTAGTGATTGTGAATATTTGACTTAAATTTTATTAGATTTTAAATGTTAGGAAAGACTTGTGTGGGAGATTACTCTACATCCGATTAAAAAATTTTCTCTGTAATGCGTTATGCGATCAACTGGACGATAAACTATAAACGGATATGATATACTTGGAATGAGTTAGCTAATCTCAAAAGAACTTTTCCCGAGGTAATATCTATAGAATCGTGCTACACAAGCCACATTACTATGATGTTCTAAAGAATCAATAGAGTTGAAGAGACATCTTATAGTTATTAATGAGCATCAGCGCCCTCCTTTGTACATGGACCAGTAGCTTTAAAATAAGTTTTGAATCTCCTGTCCATGACAGATCTATTCCTGTCCACGACAGATCTATTCAGTTTTTGTGGGTAGTAATTTAAGGAGATCAGAAGAAGTGAAGTAATTTTTGAAACATTTTAGAAAGCCGAGACACTTGAATGCTTCTCTCGACACTTGTCCAATACCTATATTACCCATATATACAGATAACATTGTTAAATGAAAAGCCCTATGGGTAAGCAAACAACATTGAGCCTTTCGTGTTTTAAAATCAGCCCCATTCGCTTTACCTCCCTCGGATAATGTTAACAGGTCTGTATTGACTGCGTCATGCATTGTCAGGCTTTTACCCCCAAACCTCAGAAAGCTTGGCATATAATTAAGGAACAAATGTTTCTGTCATCTAAAAAAGATAAGGAAACGAATTAAGCTGAAAATCATTTGTTTGATGCGACCCCATCAATACCAACATGTATTGTGTGATCTCTGAGAAAACTCGATATAAATCGAGACATGTCAATGCCGACCCAAAATGCAATAAGCTTTGATATTAGTGCACCATGCTACATGCGGTGGAATATATATATATATATATAGCAACCAGTTTACTTTCACCAAAATTATTAATGGATCGACTCCAGTGCTCACAGAGAAACGCTAAGGGATCACCCGTAGAACAACGTCTACGGAAGCCGTATTGTCAATCATTAAGAAGTGAGTTGGCCTCTAGAATGTTGATAAGATGGTAATAAATTTGCGAGCGCGCAGAGCAGATTCCAATTTATCGGCAATTTTCAGCGTTCTAAGCCTCACCCCTTTTAGGGATTATTTGAACATTGGCAACTTTCCAGAAAGACGGAAAGACTTCTGCATGGTATGAATGACTCAAGAGGTTTCAGTACCAGTGCTGGTATACCATCTGGCCCCGCAGACTTATTTAGAATGAGATCCGCAAGAACCTTTTTAACAGCACGAAATCACAAGAATATTTTATGCATAGCAGAAGATACCCTTTCGAGTTCGGGCAGTGGTTGATTGCTAATCGGCAAAAACGAATTATTTGGAAAAAGTTCAGCTAAAAGGTTAGTCTTATCAACCGAGCCAGTGAATATTTGATCATTCATTATAAGGGCTGGGATAGCAGAGCCAGCATTATTCTTTAATCCTTTAACAAATAATTAAAAGCTCTAACTGACCCGAGGAGCAGAAAGAACTTTAGCGTTAAGACGATGTTCGTAAAGAAACTTATCACGTCCCTGTACATTAGCAGATTAAGTTCTCGCCTGTTTGCGTAGCAGGGCAGTAACGGAATTTTTATTATCACGGAAATATCTGAAGCTTCCTCTCTGGATCTGATAGCATTTCTGCAAGTCTGGGTAAACCAAGATTTTTGTTAAGGTTTAGCCGAAATGCGCTTTGATGAAATTAATAACTGTATACCAAGCACCATTATATGTTATCATCATGTTATGCAGGAAACAAAGTTTCTAGTTAAAATGCTTGAGGGAATTGTTGAGCTCAGCCCAACGAGCCTTTTCATGAACATACAAAAAGCAGTTGAAAGCTGGTGCTGAAACACGTTGAAGTACAGAGTTCGAAAATGATGCAGAAATTAAGCAGTGATCCAAATACCAAGACGTTCCTTCCATTCTTAAATTATGCGGAAACCATTCGACGAGCAACTTTTGCAGTTTGGAAGCGATCACAATAGTTATTTTTTTCAAAAAGGCTTAATTTTTTAAAAGAAATTATAATAAATAATTATTTAAAGTTTATTATTTCATCGCCCCCTCAGAACTCATTAGAAATGGGTGTATATCTTACACCTTACCCTCTTTGAAAGCAGTTTACCTACAAGATCATTTCAAAAGTCTTTAGTTTGGGAAAATATATCTCCAAAAGTGATATTTTGAATTTAAATATGTTAATGCGGATAAACATTTTACCACTTGTTCTTAATTTGATTAGTGATTTCGTGTTAGCTTCTGTGTTTAAAATTTAGTACGAGGAAGTTAATTTGAAATTTTATTTTTATATATTTTTAAACAAGGAACAATTTCAGCAAACAGTTCCAACTCGTTAACTTTAACACAAGTGAAGAGAAGATAATCAGCTGCAACATAAATATTTTTTTGTTAATTTTAAAAATAACACTTTTTAAGACATTCCAAAAAATGTTGGTCATGTGGTTATGACCCTGGACCATCCTTAAATAAAATGTTGATATATATTAATGATGTTTGTAACTACCAAAAGTATTTGATCCCAACCCATCTTTTATTATACCCACCGACCAAGAATCACTTTCTAAGTTCATTTAGCGATGTCTGTCCGTCTGTCCGTCTATCCATCTGTCCGTCATTGTAATCAAACTACAACTCTCAACTATGAATGTATTTTGATAAAATTTGGCCCATAGGATGAACGCTATTGAAAGAGGTGAATATCGGTTCTTGTTCAGACCTAGTCACATTCAAATGACCCCTATGAGATCGACTTAAATTGCCACAATATCCAAATTATCATATAGATCTCGCTCAAATTGGGTTTTGCATGTTTATTTTATCCATCCTAAAATGAAACCAATAGGACAATTCCTAATCATAGGACCCATATAAAGATGATTCCCGATCTTCACTTAAATCTGTCAAAAAAACAAAAATATTGCACCGATCAAAATTGGTTTGTATGTGTTTTTGCAAAAAATCAGTGACCTTACCAAATATGGTCAGGATCGCTCGATTTTTCGACCTAGTCCCTATAAAGATTTAGCAGCCGATATGAAGTTTTTCATATCCGAAGGCAAAAAAATTAATAGCAATGCATCTCAAATTTGGTTTATGCTTATATTCTGTATCTAATTAGTTGGACCTAAGATATAGGGTCTCTAAACGCATAACATAAGGTATCGTATATTCGGTCTAGACCGACTATAATTATCTTACTTGTTTAATTTTATTTTTGTATGAAAACAGCTGCCAGTTGCCTATCCAAATACACTAAACTTTCAAAAATGTCAGTGTAAACGGTGAAGATTTAATACAGATGGGAATCCAGATATAATAAGTTTAAATTTCAGTGTGAATACAGCCTTAGGTTGCCTGGAACCTTACTTATATTAATAAGTATGCCATTTTGACCCCAAAATTTTCAGAAAAATAACAAAAAAATGGTCGAAATTTAAAATTCTATGGCTAATATGTTTTTTTTTTTAATTTTAAAATTAAAATATTTGAGCTCGAGGCCGAATATTTTAGTTTTACAATTAAATTTGGAAAGGTCGAATAGAAAACAACTATAATATTTTTTTTTTTTTCTAAAATTTTGAAGAGGATGCTCCACCGATTTTGTCATAACTGGAGAGTAACATGAACAAATTTATTATAAAATATATCAAAAATAATTTAATCCAAATTAGCTCTAATATAATTTTTTTCATACTGATACTCAACTGTTTCGGAGTTATTCAAAATAAAATATACTCGCAAATTTACGTCAAAGCGAGATACCTTCACTTTATTAAGAATAAAATCAGCGTTTTCTCTTAGATTTTCATGAGGTATGGCTCGTTTTATTTTCAGTGTATATAGCTTTATGATTTCGCAAGAAAAATTTCATGTCTTGCCATTTTTGAATTTTTATGAATTAAAAAAAAAATAGTTAAATTTTGAACAAAAGAAAATTGCTTTTCGTCGTGCCATTCAGAATAACTCCGAAACTGTTGACTTTAATTTCGTTTATTTTCTTGTTGTTTGGGGAGCAAAACACATCAAAAAACAAGTAAGAAAATTATAGTCGGTCTAAACCCACTATGCGCTACCTTATACCATGCGTTTATGGACCCTATCTCTTAGGTCCAACTAATTAGATATAGAAAATAAACATAAACCGAAATTGAGTGGCTTTGTTATTAATTTTTTTGCCTTCGGATATGAAAAATTTAATATCGGATGCTATATTTATATGGGGACTAGGTCGAGATATGGACCGATCCTGGCCATATTTGGTAAGGTCATTTGTTTTTTGCAAAGATATAAAACAAACCAAATTTTAAAAAATCTGTGCAATATTTTTTTTTTTTTTTTATAGATTTAAGTGAAGATCGGGAAGTAGCTTTATAAGGGGGCTATAAAAAGGAATTGTCATATAGGGTTTATTTTTGGACTACTGATTTATGGATGTAATAAACACATACAACTTTATCGAGATCTATATGATAATTTGGGTCTTATGACAATTTAAGTCGATTTCATAGGAGTTATTTGTATGGGGACTGGGTACGAACACTGATTTTCACCAATTTAAATACGAACAAATTAACAGCTGGACAGACGGACATCGTTAAATAGGCTCAGAAAGTGATTCTAAGTTGATCCGTAAATATAGTGGCTATCAGGAGTCACCGAAGAACACAAGAGTGTTTTTTTTTTTTCAAAACTTTTCAAAACTGCTAGCCATTCTAAGCTACAAATGATCGTTGCTGTATTCAAGCGGCGCGTACTATACACATGTTATCTATAAACTCTATTTGTGTTCCAAAATCATACATACGTAGTATAAATATACAATGTGAACGAATATTTGCCTTGGGCTGGTCTTCTTGTTTTGTTATTATTATTATTTGTATCGCTTTATTTTCAAAGACAATTATATCATATAAATGATTTTATGTTTTGTTTTCGTTTCGAGTTTTTTTTCTACTTTTTTTTGTATATTTTTACTATGAAAACAGAATTTCATCATCATGATTATCAACATCAGAAATAAGCAAAACCAATCCATCCTAATGCGCAGTTGTTAGATATTATTGAAAATTACTTATATTGAACACTCAATCTGTTTGTTTTGTTTTGTAGTATCTGTGAATATTTGTATCATATTCAATACTGATTGTCTATTTTTTTTCCCCAACATTTTGTAGATTGAAAAAAATAATAATGAATTTTATTTGTTTCGTTTTTCAAAAAGCCGCTATAGAGAAACAAAACATTATTTTTTTTTAATTGAAAAATTAGTTTATTTCATGAAGTATATCATTTCAATCATCACCATATTTATATTTCTTGTACAGTGTATAGGGATACTAGAGAGAGAGACTACCAATTATAACCACCACCTCCACCACAGACAGGCAGACAGATGGACGGACGGACAGAATATATACAGTTGAGTTCAGTTTTGTTGGTTGTTCATTTTTTTTGTTGTTTTTATTTTTTTTTTTTTAAATGGTATTTTATTGCAAATTTTGTGTATTTTTTTGTGTTTTTTTGTGGAAATTTTCATCATTTATAAATACTGTTAATTTATGGAAATTTTCATTTTGTGATCATCATTGAATTTGAACAACAGCAATATACTAGTAAGTGTGTTGGGAATGGCCAAGAGAAGTTGTTTTACAAGTGGTAGGTAGCATACAGCAGTATATGAACAATTTGTCGATAATTTTTAAAATATTGTTTTTTTTTTATTTTAATTTATGGAAATACAATTACACTTAGCCCAGGCTTTAATTCATAATTTATTTAAAAAATATATATATTTTAATGCATTTTTTTCATTAATTCAATCAATAAATATAAACGTTTTATTTATTTATAATTTATTTTATTTTAATTTTTTTAAGTTATTCAAATATGGTAGCATTTAGTAATAATAATATAATATGCATATAAAAATGGCTCTTAAATCATACATGCGAAGGCGGCCCCAGAATAACCCGACCTGATGTATAGATGGCCGCAGTAGTTTGAAAAAAATTACACCAGTTTCTAAACTGAAAAATCAGAAGGGACTCATTGAAGTAGTCCCACAATAACCCCACCTGATGTATAGATGTCGGTAGACGTTTGAAAAAAATTGCTTTGCTGAAAAGTGGCAAGGCGCCACGTTGTTTAACACTTTTTTTTGGAGCCATCAAAAGTAAACGGTCTCAGCCAATTAGCAGACATGGAAAAAATTTATCACCGTTATACAATTCAGTACTTTCATTTGAAAAGCCTCAGTTCAAATAATATTAAAGCCGAACTAGATTCCACCCTGGGGCAAACTGCTCCTTCGTTTACAAGTTTAAGCGAGGCCGTGCTAAGCAACGTAGTGGTCGACCAATCGAGGTGGCGTCATTTTAGTTTTTTCGTTGCAAAAATCAAAACTTTTGGACCAATTGAGATAACCAAATAAATTAAAAGGCATGCGATATAGGCGCTACGGCCTCTAGAAGCTTACTTATGGGTTATCAAAGTTGAAATTTTTTAACGGCATGAAAAAACCCCGTTTTCTTGGTTTGGCTCAAGGTCATCAATTAAAAATAAAATTAAATTTTAGTTGAAATAAGACAACAAACAAGGATGGACGGTTTCAACTCCATGCTTCATTAAAAGATATTTAAATTTTATCTTGAAGATGAACAGCGAAGCTGTTCGAAATATCGAAAATATAATAAATATTTAAAAATAAAACATTAAAATTTCAATTTTATTTTTAATTGATGACCTTGAGCCAAAGCCAGAAAACCCCATCACATATTAAAACAACAGGTAGGTCAACTATAAATTTCTAACAAATAATAAAAATAATAATAGGAAAAAAACAAAAAAAAAAAAAAAATCATATTTTTTAAAAGTTTTTTTATATATATTCATTGAAATCTCGGGGCATATTAAACCTATTTAAATAAGTTTAAACGGCAACCTGCTCAGAATGTCAGTGAATCATTTTCACCAAAAACCAGCAACCCAGCTGAACTATTGAGGGCGTGATCGTGATTTCCATAGACGGACAGACGGACCACATCAACTCTATTTGTTATAAGGATCAAGAATATGTATATTTTATGGAGTCCTCAGAACACTGATATGGAGGGTATAAAAAAATAAGGAAAATGTGAAAAAAAATTTTTTTAACCCAAATGTCGAACCGATATTGATTTAGGCAATATGATAAAGTTTTGTTTTTACTACCTTACCGGCTAACGTTGTTTTATCTAAAATAATCCCCAGATTTGTTTTGATGTACATTTCTATCACGGAGGGAATATTTTTAATAAGAATGAAATGAAACTCAATGTGTTATTTTAAATGCAGATTTTATTTTCGATTTCATAAAATTAATTTGATCTTATTATGCCCTACAGCAATATGTGGTCAGGTTATAGTGAATTGGTATTTGCTGATATTTGTAACTACCAAAAATATTTGATCCAGACCCATCTTGTGTTATACCGATCGCCTTATAATTACTTTCTGAGGCGATGTCCGTCCGTACGTCCGTCTGTATGTCCATGTAAACCTTGAAATCAAATTTTAATATAATTTTATGAAATTTAGCATATAAGCTTCTATCGGACATAGGATGAACGCTGTTGAAATTGATGAAAATCAGTTCATGTTCAGACCTAGTCCTTATATAAATGACCCCTATGAGATCGACTTGAATTGCCATAATATTCAATTTATCATATAGACCTCGGTCAAATTGGGTTTATATGTATATATGTTTATTAAATCCGTTTATCAATAGTCCAAAAATAAATACAGGACAATTCTTAGTCATAGCCCCCATATGAAGCTGTTTGCCGATCTTCACTTAAATCTATCAAAAAACAAAAATATTGTACAGATTCTTCTCAAATTTGGTTTGTATATGTTTTTGCAGAAAAAATAAGTGACATTACCCAATATAGTCAGGATAGGTCAATTTTTCGACCTAGTCCCCATATAGATATAACATTCGATATGAACTATTTGATATCCGAAGGAAAACAACTAATAACGATGTCACTCAAATTTTGGTTTTTGCTTCTTATCTATATGTAATTAGTTGGACCTAAGAGATAGGGTCCCTAAACGCATGGTATAGGGTATCACATAGTCGGTCTTGACCGACTATAATTTCATACTTGCTAAATAATAATTCATGGTAAAGACAATATTTTTGGTTTCTCAATTTTCGGCTTATACACACAGTTCGTTTGTCTTACATACTCTGGAGCAGGCTACATATAATTGATCATGCCGCAGACTTGTATTGGCTGGCATTGAGATCTGTTCATTATCACTGTATATGACAGACGATGCAATTGACGAATCTGTTGGTCATCGGGATTCCCGGCAATATAATAAGCTCTATGTTACCCAATATTTTCTTGACAACGAACTGCGTTCTCTTATGTAATTTTGGTGCATTTAGTTTTCGATACATTATATTTGGTGATCCAACTTTCAAGAGTAAATTATGTGAAATCAAAAACTCGAAAAATTCACTCCGTCATTTTCTTCTATAATAGCAGATGACGTCGCACAAATTTGCAAAACTCTCCCTTTTATAGTATGAGAGATATGTGATATTGAATAGTAACTTTGTATGGGAAGTTCTTCGTATACTGATCCGATATCGCCAGTTTTCAGCAGGGCTATTTACACTAGTAACTTGTGAAATCAAATGAAGTATCGTTACTCCAGCTTTTATGGTGCTCAAGGTACATATATGATATTAACAAGCCCACTTATCCGATACCGCCCATTTTTGGCCCGGCTACTCTTATTAGTAACAGATGACCTCACACGAATTTGCAAAGCTCCCCCTGTCATAGGAGAGATGTGATATTGAATATTTACTTTTTATGGGAGATGTAACCCTTACTGATTCGATATCGCCCAGTTTCAGCAAAGGTACTCATGCTAATAAGCTGTGAAGTCACACAAAGTATACCCAGCATACCATATGAGCTCTAAATAAGCACTTCCCAGCATACCATATGAACTCTAAATGAGCACTTTATGACTCTTTTTTCTAGGCGCTGACACTCATAAAGAGCTCATAAAATACTCACGAACACTCATAAAATACTCAAATATGAACGTGTTTTCTTATGAAACTGGTCATTCATTAAAGAGCTCTAAATTTTATGCATAAAAGACTATTTTATGACTCTTTTTTTTAAACGCATTAAGAGCTCACTCATTAAAGAACTCTAAATTTTATGCATAAAAGACTCTTTTATGACTCTTTTTCGCACGCATTGTGAGCTCTTGTTTCAGTCCATTAAAGAACCTTTTTTGAATGTTTTTTGCACGCATTAAGAGCTGTTGTTACAGTGAATAAAAGAACCTTTTATAAGCCTAATTTAGGACGTATTAAGAATTAAATAGCTTCCTCAAAATTACAAAAAAAAAAAAAAACAGATTATTCAAAATATAATTTTTTATTATATAACATATATATAATATATATTACATTTTTACTTATATTTATACATTAATAATAATAATAATTAAAAATAATAATAATTAATAATAATAATTATTAATAATAATAATAATAATAATAATAATAATAATAATAATAATAATAATAATAATAATAATAATAATAATAATAATAATAATAATAATAATAATAATAATAATAATAATAATAATAATAATAATAATAATAATAATAATAATAATAATAATAATAATAATAATAATAATAATAATAATAATAATAATAATAATAATAATAATAATAATAAAAATAATAATAATAATAATAATAATAATAATAATTAATAATAATAGTAGTAATTAATAATAATAAATTAATAATTAATAACACATATTTTCAGTTCAATTTTAATTAAATAAATAAATTTAATAATAGTTAAATAAATTAAATAATAGTTAAATAAAAAATAATAGAAAAAATTAATTAATTACATTTTCAATGCAATTCTTTTCTGAGCGTAATTCGTTCTGTCTTTTTTTTTTTTTGAGCCTAGTTCCGCGAAGCCGAGTGGCTTGTCTGCAGATTCTAATTTTGAGCTATTTTTTTTTCTTTTTTTTTTGCAGCGACACACCAAAGCCTCTGGTGGGAATCGAACCCACGACCCCCACATGATAGGCGAGCACGCGACCTACTCACCTACCGGGGCGCTTGCAGTCTGGAACTACCTAAGACTGCAATTGCTGAAAATTTTTTTATCCAAACTAAATTTCCTTATGAATGCTCCTCTAATAACTGATGTGATTGTCATTGTTAGTAAACATTTTTTTCACATGTTCCTTTCCAGCAATATTTCATCACGACTTAATCACAGAAAATTTTTTTTCCATACTCCACGAAGGAACTTGGTAGGATCTGAAAATAATAAATAAATAATAAATATATAATAAAAACAACTTACCAGCTTGATGCACAAATCTGGTAATAAAGAGTCCACTTTCTAAAATAGGTTCACATTGAATATTTTCCTCAACAAAACTATTATTTTTATTAATATATGATATTACAATTGATTCACTTAATTTCTTTGAACGAAGCGCACTTATTAATTTGCTTTCTTAACAAATTGCTCGTTTCATTATATATATTTATTACACGGTGCGACAGCTCAAAAAACCTGGGACCGGATATTATTTTTCTTGTAGGGCTTGTCGGGTAAAAAAAGATTCCAATAGTGAAATATGCCGGACACCTCCAAAATCCGGGTTTAAGGTTAAAAACCCGGTTTTTGTATCTTTGCGTATCTTACTTGATTTGGAAAGAAGAAACTGAGATCTTTCGAATGATATATAATTTATCTAAGAAAACTTGAGAAATTTGGGTGTTATTGTCCAGCAAACACAAATTTTGTAGATTTTTCAAAAAGTTTTCAACTTTGGTGACGTTTTTATACATTATTTTATTAAAAAACTATAATACTATTGAATTTATTCAGAAAGTACGTTTATTTACGATTAAAACGCATATTTGGGTTTAAAAATAGATAAGTAATTGACTGAGTTATTTAACTTTTCATGAAAATAAACTTTTAAACATTTCATACAAATTTTATTTATGGTTATTTAACTCAAAAGTGTTTGCTTGACCGTTTTTTTTAAATCAGCATCATCAGTTTCTCGTTTAAGTGACCAGCAGTATTCTGAAATCATTTTTATCTTACTTTTTCCTTCAAAGCGTTTTTCAATAGTTGCCATTTCCTGGTGAAAATGTTCGCCTTGTTCATCACTGAACTGGCCCAGGTTATCTGGGAAAAAGTCCAAATGCGAATGCAGAAAATGAATTTTTATGGACATGTTGCAGCCCATTTCACCATACGCACTTAAAAACTCATTGACAACTGTGACATAGTCGTCGCTTCTGTGATTTCCAAGGAAATTATCGCATAGCGCAACAAAACTCTTCCATGCACGTCTTTCAACGGATCTTAGCTTGTTAATGAAATCTGCATCTCTCATAATTTTTCGAATTTGAGGTCGAATAAAAATACCTAAAATCTATCAAAACAGATAAAAACGATGAAAAACGTACTAGATATGTAAACAAATTAATTAATATCTCCTTTTATTTTGGCTTCACTTAGTTTTGGGCAAAGTTCAGAAAAAAACACACACTGAATAAAAAACTCGTACATATATGTAAACAAACATAACTTAGACCAACACACACATATTTTTATTTTCATACCAATTATGTTTGTTTTTAAATTTTCTTCGGTGCCCAACACAACCATGACTGTGTTCGTTTTAATATTTCGTTATTTACACGAACATTTTTGTATCACATACTTTTTGTTTCAATCACACATAAAGCACACATTTTTGAGTGTTGCTTTATTTGAAGTTCATGTTCTGGTACGTGTACTGAAAAAAAAAACACAGAACATGTACAATAAACAGGTTCGAGTTCAGTTATATTTTAAGTCGTGTTGTGGCTCGTTTAGTAAGAAAAAACAGAACATGTACAATAAACAGGTTCGAGTTCAGTTATATTTTAAGTCGTGTTTAAAATATAACTGAACTCGAACCTGTTTATTGTACATGTTCGAACGCAGTCATTTTTGTGTTGGGCACCGTAGAAAATTTAGAAACGCACATAATTGGTATGAAAATAAAGATATGTGTTGGCTGCTTTTGAACAGAACATTGTGTGTTTCATGTGTGTATTTTCTGAACCTTGGTTTTGGGAACACCGCTTTGAGATGACAAAAAGCGTTGCCGTTTACATCTAATTTTTTTTACAAATTGTTTCATGTATCCCAGTTTAAGATGCAGTGGTGGCAGAATAACGTCCTCAGCTTTAACTAATTGGTCAGTTAAAATGTTTTTCTTGCCTATTCTATGTGACTCGCGAGATGGCCATACTTTGCGATCATAACGATTCGGTGCACGACTATCCCATTCACAAAGATAGCACGGATAATTTGTGTAACCACCTTGCATACCAAATAAAATTTTCAAAACCTTTAAGTCAGCGACGACTTTCCATTTATGGGTGGTATAGCTAACAATATTAGTATATTTTTCATCACTTCGTAAGTTTCTTTTGTATTAGTCGCATATGCGATTGGGACTGAAGGTAATTGATTTTGTTTATGCAATAAAACAGCTTTTAAGCCTAGATATTACATTACAAATCTTAAATTAATAAAAATAAAATCATACATTTTTATAAGAAAACTTACTTTTACATGAACCATCAATGAAAAGTCGCCATTCATCTACATTATAATTGTGATTTAATGCCGAAAATAGTTTTGGAACATCAACACAATACACGAGATCACTGTCATTGGAACTAGTCTTAAAACTTTCTTAAAGTAACCAAGTCCGGTCACTTTTTCTATCAGATGTTATAACGATATCTTTTTCCACCAAATTCCACTGCTTTAATCGCGACCCGAGGACTTCAGATTGCCGCTTGGACAAGTGTAAATCGCGAACAAGATCGTCGAAATCAGCTTTTGACAAAAAATTCCGCTCCATTTTTGTAGATCTGGATGGAAGGAACTCTTCTTGCTCAAAATCTTTTTCTGTTATATCGACAGATTTGCTCATTGTCGGTAGATCATTACTTACATGTATCGGTTTTGTAACACTTACGACTTTTGCGTACTTAATGTTTTTGCGCGTTTTAAAACAGTGACCTAAAACATCGGTTTGACAAAAATAGCAATCATTTGGTTTATGATATGGCTGATGATGCCAAATCATAGGCGTAGAAAAGGGAAAAACAAACGAAGGTTGAATTTTCTTTTTTTTTAATGTAGTACAGCAATATTGACAAACAAATTCTGGCTCGTACCAGCGACTAGTATCAAAAAAACAATTAAATACTTTATTGTACACTCCAATATTGTTTTTAAAATCACGCCGGTGACTGATATCAGTAAATATAGCAAAATTTGTTACGATTGTCACACATTTTTTATTTAATTTTAATTTAAATTGCACACGATTTTTATTAAATTGCAAACGTTTTTTTAAATACACAGATTTAAAGTGAAAAAGAAGACATTATCAAATCGTCATATTAAAAGAAAAAACAATAACTTTACATGCGTAAAGCTCTCATTACAAATATTTATTGTAATTCTAAGTTGTTTTTAGGCTAACAGTGATTTGTAACTTAATAGAAGGTGTTTTTATGAAAAGTTAAATAACTCAGTCAAATACTTATCTATTTTTAAACCCAAATATGCGTTGTAATCGTAAATAAACGTATTTTTTGAATAAATTCAATAGTATTATAGTTTCTTAATAAAATAATGTGTAAAAACGTCACCAAAGTTGAAAATTTTTTGAAAAATCCCAAAATTTGTGTTTGCTGGATAATAACACCCAAATTTCTCAAGTTTTAGATAAATTATATACAATTAGAAAGATCTCAGTTTCTTCTTTCCAAATCAAGTAAGAAATTGAAAATCAGATCATTATCAACAAAGTTACAGGCTTATAAGTGCGCAAAGGTACAAAAACCGGTTTTTTAACCGTAAACCCGGATTTTGGAGGTGTCACTATTGGAATCTTCTTTAACTCGACAAGACCTACAAGAAAAATAATATCACTCCCCAGGTTTTTCTATTTCATTAAATTTTGTACCACTGTGTTATTTTATTATACCCTATACCACTATGTGGTTTGGGTATAATGATTTGTGCTGCTGTTTGTAACAACCAAAAATATTTGACCTAGACCCATCTTTAATTATACCGATCGAATCAGAATCACTTTC
This sequence comes from Cordilura impudica, assembly GCA_963682025.1. Taxonomy (NCBI): domain Eukaryota; kingdom Metazoa; phylum Arthropoda; class Insecta; order Diptera; family Scathophagidae; genus Cordilura; species Cordilura impudica. The sequence goes on along the minus strand of OY821519.1, from coordinate 25,435,084 downwards.
TGAGTTGATTTAACAATGTCCGTCCGTCCGTCCGTCCGTCTGTGTGTCCATGTAAAGCTTGTAATCAAACTGCAGGTCGCAAATATGAATATATTTTGATGAAATTTGGTATATAAGCTTTTATCGGCCATGGGATGAACGCTATTGAAATTGGTGAGAATCGGTCAATGTTCAGACCTAGCCCCCATACAAATTACCCATATGAAATCGACATAAATTGCCATAAGATCCAAATTGTCATATAGATCTTACTCAAATTGGGTTTATATGCGTTCATTACATCCACTAATAAGTAGTCCAAAAATGATCCCTTTGACCCCATATAGAGCTGCTTCCCGATCTTCACTTAAATCTATTAAAAAACAAAAATATTGCACTGATTCTTCTCAAATTTTGTTTGTATATATTTTTGCAAAATACAAGAGACTTTACCAAACATGATCAGGATCGGTCCATTTTTGGACCTAGTCCCTTTATAGATATAGCATCCGATATGAACTTTTTCATATCTGCAGCCAAAAAAATTAATAAAAATCTCACTCAAATTTGGTTTTTGCTTATTTTCAATGTCCAGTTAGTTGGGCCTAAGAGATAGGGTTTCTAAACGCATGGTATAGGGTATCGTATAGTCGGTCTAGACCGACTATAATTTTCTTACTTGTTTTTATATTTATTATCAAAATACTTACAAATTCTTCAACTATGTATATAAAATATAAAATTTTCACAACTGAACCAATTTGTTTAACTTCTTTAACTTCTAACTATAACAAATGTTCTGCTTAGCAAGAATTTACCGGTATTTATCAGCAGAGAATGCAGAAATCACTCACTAAAGACTCATAAAGCCGATCATTTATGAGCTCAGAAACAGACGCGCAGAAAAAACACGTAAAAGACTCACAAAATCGTTAATTTATGAGCTTAGAAATACACGCGTAGAAAACACTCGTAGAAGACTCATAAAATCAATAAGTTATGAGCTTTCAAATATACGCGCAGAAATACCTCGTAGAAGATAAAATCGATCATTTGTGAGCTCAGAATTATGTGCGCAGGAAACAGTCATAGAAACTTATAAAATAGATCATATATGAGCTCATATATAAGAGCGCTCTGACAATGGTATGCTGGGTAGTTACTCTCCTTTTTATATTACTCAAGATATACGATATTGAAAATTTCCATATTTTTGCTGTTCGGGGAGAGGCCTAATCCACTAAATCAAAAATCATTAAATCTTGAGTTATAAATGGTGTAACTAACCCGACTTTGTTTTATATATATGTATATGTTATAATTATTTAGCCAAGCTCGATTTTTAATTCGCAAGTTTTTTTAGAATAAATAAGTCATAAATTCGATACAAATCGGCTGTTAGAAGCAGCAAAGCTCGTAAAAAAGAACAAAAAAAATTGTTTTTTTTAAAATACGCTTTGAGTCATTTATAACCCCAGGATGATTTTACGGTTAATGTTATTGTATTGAGTGTTTATTGGGTTCAGCATTTGCTGTTTAAAATATATTTATTCACACATTCATAATTATTTATTGAATTTTTATTGATTTTTGCAATTATTTATTGTTTACTTTTTTTTCGATTTTCGATTTATTTTGTACACTAGTGAAGTGTTTTCTTTTTGTCCCATATTAAATATAATTTAGTTTATTTTAATTTTAAACAATTTATGTCACATTACTTATAGTGTGTACATAATTTGATTATTATTGAATAACAAACATACATGTGTTGTGCATAAAATATTAATTTGTGTTCTATTGAAAATTTTGACGCAACAAAGAGATTAAATAGATTTTGGGTAATTTTAGCACTACTTTGAAAAAATCATATAAATAGTTATATAGCAGTTGCAATAACTTATTTGATTAGCTCTAAGAGCTTATAAGTGATGCTATCACAAGAAAAGATATTTGGTCAAAATATTGAGAAAAAAGGAAATAGTACTTTGACCATTGAAATATGAAAAACTACTAAGAAATTTACAATTTTAGATAAATTTCGTTTTAGACCACAGTTGAAATAGAAAGCTTGATTCCTTCTTTCAGTTTTTACACTGTCTTCTTAGAAAATGTGCGCCGGAAATATGAAATATAAAATTAATATAAATATAAAATTAAAGAAAATCAATACTTATTGCAAGTCGTAAGTGAATACAGAAAACAATTTGAATCGCACACTAAATCACATATAAATAGAATTAATTTTATATTTCATATTCTTTGAATAAATTGTCTTTCATTACCTTTGAGTCATTTGTGGGTCTTCATATTTTATTTAGGTAGCTTTTATATTTTATAGTTAGTTTTTATAGTTACATAAAATAAATTTATAACATAATTGGTTAAATGTTGTTTTAATTTATATTCGCGAGCAATAATCAGATAATTGCACCAAAGATATATCACAATTGATTATTTTGATCCCGGGAGCACTGAAGGGCTAAATAAATAATAATTAAACGAATTATTTTTCTTAAATTCTAAATAATGGTTTCATCGAGTTTAACAGAAAAACTCGTTTTCGGTAATTTTTATTTAAAAATATTTTAAAATCCAAAGCCGGTCTTGGCAAATAATGGCTTAACGTTCTCGGATTTATCCCAAATTTTAGGAGCGGAAGTTCCACACATTTGGTTATTATATTTTAGGCATCGCATCTAAAAATTCAACAGCACTTACAAAATATTTGAATTTTTTGAATAAATTGTCTTTTATTAGCTTTTGGTTATATGTGACCCAAATTCCAAAAGGATTAATAGGGTCATATTATTTTTTTTCCGAAGCCCTAGGCTATTTAGATAAAATATAACATCTAAAGTAGACAAGTGATGGATTTTTGATACAAAGTATTTAGGAATAGTACATTTACAGAATATTTTACAAAAATCACATTTTTCTCGAAATCCGCAAAAATAAAATCTTGTCAAAAAAATTCTGGTATAGGGCCTTACCTAATAATTCACACAGTTAATCTCTAACATGCATTTAACAAGACCTTAAAGAGCCAGATCAATTTTTTAAAATTTTGTTTGAGAATATTTTTCAAAACTTGAAAAAGGAGTTTTCAAAATTTTATCAAAAAATTTCCATTTTCGGTCTCAATGATAATAGTTTAACAAGGTGGTAATAAAACAATACTTCATGTCTGAGCACTTACAGGTATAGAGACTACAAAATGTTGGCTTTAATTAATTTCTTAAAGTTGAAAAAAATGCCATAAAATTTCATGACCTGGTTTTTTTTTTGGCACAAAAGTGGTTTTTATTCGATTTTGCATTTTTATAGCTTCTTGGGAAGACCATTTAATACTGATCCCAAATTATATAACAATTTGTCAGAAAGATTAAACTATAGAAGTCATATTTTCACCACATAAAACACACTTGAAATTTCCAATCGCGTTGGGCTACCTCTAAATGTTTTTTGATTGGCCCAAAACTTTGTATTTCTCAGTTTTTTGCTGTTGTTATATATTTCTAGGGGGTGCGACCGAGAGTTTGAACACTTTTTTTCTCCATATAATGAAGGGCCACCCTAGTACACACAAACGGACGGAAAGATGTACGAACAGACATTGATAAATTAACTCAGAAAGTGATTCAAATATTTTTGGCAGTTACAAACATCAGCAGAAATTCATTATACCGAGACCATTTAGTGGTATAGGGGATAAACAATATTTCGCTGGTATACGATATTGCAGGTATTTTGTCAAAATTTAGTAATTTAAATATCTAAATAGCAGAAAAGTATTTTTCAGTACAGATTGAAGGTAATTAAATATGTATAATTTTGTAGGTATGTTTGTCCGATGAATTTACACATAAAACAAAATAATAAAAAAAATATATACAGAAGTGTTTGCAAATAAATTGGATGAACTACAAATATAAAAAAAAAAATATATTCTTTAATATTAATTTCTTATTGTTGGCTTAACTATATTTTTAACAATTCGCTATAGTTTTGCCAATTTTCAAATCACAATTAATAATATTTTTTTGAAAAAAAAAATAACTATTTTTTAACCAATTCATTTTAAAGGTGTTATTTTTCTCAGTGTATAGAATTATTTACATAATTAAATAAATTTGTAAAATAATAACAATATAAACACATTCTGATATAAAGATATATAGCTATACAATAATCAAACATATGGGGCATTTCACATGAAAATTAACAAGTTCATTTTAGACTTCGATAATACGCTTATCAGGACGGTCTCCGATGGCTTTGCAACACCGTTTGACAGCACATAAATATACACAGATTAGAAATCGAATAAAACCGCTTTTAAATTTCTCATTTCGTGGTTTTGGTTTCGTTTCCAAAGGATTAAATTTTTCAAAAAAATGTAATTTCGCTGTAAGTGTCAAACGAAAGAGGATAATTCTGTATTTTTTTATTTTATCATATCAGAACAAAACGATGTTTTATATATATTGATTCCTATAATTTCAAGTTGAACAAAGGGCCGTGGGATGTTCATAGGGTCCTTACAGTATATAGATATACTATGTGACAATACATTAGAAACTTTTACAAAATTCTGAATTTGAAAATTTTGCTTTTTAATAATTTCGCGCTAAGTACTTAGATTATGTATTTTTATTTCGAAATCAGTGCTTGGTGTGTTCTTTATCGAAAGATAACAAATTTGTTATAAAAAATACTATTTAAAAAAATAGATGAACGAAAAAAATGTTTTTTTAGTGATGCCAAAACAATGGAAACTTTTTAACTCCTGTACCAGAGTTGACTAAAACATTAAATATAGAAGAAGGTATGAAAAAAGTATTAGATCTTAACCGTTATTTGAATACTTATTGTTTCTGATGTTTTCTTTTAACTGTTTTTGAAACAGAATTGGATTTTTTTTAATGTTGTAATCTTATAATTAATTATTATAAAATAATGGGAAGAATAAAGTTTGTGAAGAGTTAAAAACCAGAATAAAAGATGATTTTACTGCTGGTCTTATTAAGCAAAAGAAAATTTGTGAGAAAGGTTCTATGAATAAATCCATAATTTCAAAAATTCTCAAGAAATATCGTGAGAGCTGTGCGGTAGCGAGTCAGAGACTGGATAATTTAAAAGCCAGAGAGTTTAAAAAATGTCCAAAAATACAAAACCTGAAACCTCTTCCCGACGAGCAGTAGAGGTTGATATTGGTTATTATTCCTGCGAAGAAACAACTGATATCAGGCAAAAGGAGGCTAATATATTTCACCCTATATAATGAGAAAATTATGCAAATGTAATAAACTCTTATTCAAAATACCAAAATACGAAAAGGAAATAGAAAATCTAAATATGATCTCTTCGAGCCTTTGGAGCTCTAAATGCATATAATATTGGTCGGAGGCGTCGACATTTCTTGTGATATCTCAAATAATTAAATTTTAATTAGAATTTTGAAAGAATAATAATAAATAACAGAAATTAAATAATGAAATTCTACAGGTTTAGTAATAGGTAGTGTATCAAAAAAAAAAAAGTCTAAGCAAAAGTGAAAAAAATTGTTACCCTACGTAATAGTATGAAATAAGATTTTTGGTCCACACCAGTGTGCAGACAGAGGTATATATAAGTTGTCATTCCGTTTGGAATAAGTAGAAAAAATCTGGGTTCCATGAAATGTATATATTCGTGATCATAATACAAGAGGAGTTGAACAGCGATACCAGTCTGTGCCTTATGATCATGTCTTCAATACGTCAGCTCGGGTACTAATTTTTAGTTAAAATGATTCACTAACATCCTGAGAAATCTGCCATTTAATATAATCAAAATCGTTTCAATAGGTCCCGAGATATTATTGAAAAAGTAAAAATGTCTTCACAAAATATGATATTTATATTTACATTGTTTTTGTTATCATTGTTATTCTAAATTTTGTATTCTTTATCATAGCTGCAACTGTTGTTGTTATTGTGGTCGTTGTGATTATAGCATTTGCTGGAGGATTGTGTATGTGTGGCTATAATACAAAAAATCACCAACATAAAAAACAAATAATGATAAAGTACCTAGTTATTAATAAAAAATTACGATAACAATGTAAATTTAACAAAATTGTTCTTTCGTAATATGTTTCTATAACTTTAAAATGTTTATATATTTTCTCATATATTATCTTATTATTTAAAAAAAACATAAAACTAACTTTTGATGTACTTTTTTGTGTGTAAACTTTAAATATAGTAGATTAAGTAAATCATATATTAATCAATATTCTGCGATTTTTATAACACCGCAAAATGTTAAAACTTGACACCACTATTGCAAAAATTGCAAATAGCAATATCCTTAAATTAATATACAAATATTACTATATACATGATAAACGCACATTATAAGTAAATCGGTATGTTCTTTTATAAATTAAGTTAACAATCGACTCAAAATTCTTTTCTCCAGTTCCACTTCGTTTATATAAAATTCTGAAATATTTTGTTTTAGGGAAATTTTTGTATTAGCAAACAGAGTTCCACTTAATTTGGCTCCTAAGCGTGATTTTGCCTCAGTAGATGGAACGACCATTTTTTTCTAAGTAGATATTAACCAATATCTAACTAAAATTTATGATTTATATAGACTCAAAAGTTGTGCATAAATGTCAACATTTTTAATTAGATATCAAAAACTAATGTTAAAAGTGTACCGAGGTTCGAGTAAAGACACAAACTACCGATTAACAATATGATTTTTGATGTGCAAACATCTATACGCGCAGGGTGGTAAATTTCAAAAACATCGTAACATGTAAGCTTAACATGTGAGTCGTAAGACAAAATGTGATTGTATTGGTGAAAAAATTATGATATGATAACCTATTTGAAAATAAAAAATGAAAAATAAAAAATGAAAAATAAAAAATTAAAAATGAAAAATAAAAAATGAGAAATGAAAAATGAAAAATTAAAAAGAAAATATGAAAAATGAAAAATTAAAAATGAAAAATGAAAAATAAAAAATTAAAATAAAATAAAAAATGAAAAATAAATAATGAAAAATTAAAAATGAAAAAAAAAAAATTAAAAATGAAAAATAAAAAATGAAAAAAAAAATGAAAAATGAAAAATAAAAAATGAAAAATAAAAAATGAAAAATAAAAAATTAAAAATGAAAAATGAAAACTAAAAAAGGAAAAATGAAAAATTAAAAATGAAAAATAAAAAATGAAAAATGAAAAATTAAAAATGAAAACTAAAAAAGGAAAAATGAAGAATTAAAAATGAAAAATGAAAAATAAAAAATGAAAAATGAAAAACGAAAAATGAAAAGTGGAAAATGAAAAATTAAAAATGGAAAATGAAAAGTGGAAAATGACAAATAAAAAATTAAAAATGAAAAAAAATTAAAAATGAAAAATAAAAAATGAAAAAAAGAAATGAAAACTGAAAAAAATAAAGAATGAAAAATAAAAAATGAAAAATTAAAAATGAAAACTAAAAAAGGAAAAATGAAGAATTAAAAATGAAAAATGAAAAATGAAAAATAAAAAATGAAAAGTGGAAAATGAAAAATTAAATATGGAAAATGAAAAGTGGAAAATGAAAAAAGAAAAACGAAAAATTAAAAATGAAAAATGAAAAATGAAAAATGAAAAATGAAAAATGAAAAATGAAAAATGAAAAATAAAAAATGAAAATGAAAAATGAAAAATTAAAAATAAAAAATGAAAAATAATATATTAAAAAAAAAATAAAACGGAAAAATGAAAAATAAAAAATAAAAAATTAAAACTGAAAAATTAAAATAAAAAATGAAACATGAAAAATAAGAAATGAAAAATGAAAAACTAAAATTAAAAATTAATAATGAAAAATAAAAAATGAAAAATAAAAAATGAAAAATAAAAAATTAAATATAAAAAATTAAAAATAATAAATGAAAATTGAAAAATAAAAATTGAAAAATAAAAAATGAAAAATGAAAAAAGAAACATAAAAATTGGAAAATCAAAAATTAAGAAAAAAATTAAAAATGAAAAATAAAAAATGAAAAATTAAAAAAAAAGTTTAAAATGAAAAAATAAAAACGAAAAATGAAAAACGAAACATTAAAATAAAGAATAATAAGTGATACGCTTTCTGTTTGATTTTAAGAAAGTGCTATAAAAAAATCTTTAATTACTAGATGTTTACACATCTCCCTTGCGATCGGACTCACATGATTTTTATACCTTATACCACTATGTGGTTTGGGTATAATGACTTTGTGCTGCTGTTTGTAACAACCAAAAATATTTGACCTACACCCATCTTTAATTATACCGATTTAACGATGTCCGTCCGTCCGTCCGTCCGTCCGTCCATCTGTGTGTCCATGTAAAGCTTGTAATCAAACTGCAGGTCGCAAATATGAATATGTTTTGATGAAATTTGGCATTTATTCTTTTATCGGCCATGGGATGAACGCTATTGAAATTGGTGAGACTCGGTCCATGTTCAGATCTAGCCCCCATACAAATGACCCCTATGAAATCAACATAAATTGCCATAAGATCCAAATTATCATATAAACCTTAGTCAAATTGGGTTTGTATGTATTTATTATATCCGTTAATCAGTAGTCCAAAAATGATCCCTATTGGACAACTCTCAGTCATAGGCCCCATATAGAGCTGCTTCCCGATCTTCACTTAAATCTATCAAAAAACAAAAATATTGCACTGATTCTTCTCAAATTTTGTTTGTATATATTTTTGCAAAATGTAAGAGACTTTACCAATCATGGTCAGGATCGGTCCATTTTTGGGCCTAGTCCCCATATAGATATAGCATCCGATATGAACTTTTTCATATCTGCAGCCGAAAAAATTAATAAAAATCCCACTCAAATTTGGTTTATGCTTATTTTCTATATCCAGTTAGTTGGGCCAGAGAGATAGGGTCTCTAATCGCATGGTATAGGGTATCGTATAATCGGTCTAGACCGACTATAATTTTCTTACTTGTTTTTAAGTTAATATATGGACATTTTACTCATATAAGGTATAATTAAATTGGTAAGAGTTTTATTCAAAACTAATTTGAAATTTTTTAAGATATAATTTTAAGCTTTCAAAGCATTGCAAAGTCGGATCCCTTAGTTTGATTTTGATTATTCTAATGCCGTCTGCGTTAAAAAGTAATTCTCATTGGTCTGTTATGAAGGGATCTTTTTACTGTATGTAATGATAGTAATATAGTAAAATTTTTGATATAGAAGTTAATTTTTTCTTTAAAAAATAACTATCATTGTTTTTATAAATAAACAATAAATTGAATTTGTAATAAATACTATTAAATAATCTAACCCATAAAAACAAAGTTTTTATTAAAACTCTCTCTTTCCTTACGCATATGAGTTTTGAATCTCTCCGTGACTGTGCTTGACTTTGCGTGACTATTTTAAAATTAATCTTTAGTCACAACAAGTCTATGGACAAAGTTTCAGATCGATCGGATGAGGGGAAATGGGGTTTAAATCAATCCGTGACTGTGTGTGACTATCTCAAAATTAATCTTTGGCAACGAAAAGTCTATGTACAAAGTTTCAGATCGATCGGATGAGGGGAAGTGAGGATTTAATGTCTCTGTGACTGTACGTGACTATGCGTGACTATGTCAGTGCTAATATTTTTTCACAGCAAATATACCGACCAAGTTTCAGATTGATTGGATGAGGGGAAATACGTTTTAAATCTCTCCGTGACTATGCGTGACTGTACGTGACTACCCCAAAATCTGTAGTCACAACAAGACTATGGGCCAAGTTTCAGATCAATTGGATAAGGGGGAATGGGGTTGCCCCACGACAGACTGACAGACAGAGAGTATGAGTTAAAAGAAATAGTTGTAAAAAAAGCAATTCACTCTAAATTGAAATCGTATTAGAAAAAGGTTTAATATCGGTAACTGCATTAAAATGGTCAACGTATTCACAGTGGTTATAATATTAAAACCCTGGTGTAGGGAATCAAGGATTCGGCTCTTCCGAGTTTAACTTGTTTATATACGAGGGCGAAACAATAAGTCCGTGACTTTTCGAACTTCCCTCGAAGTTATATGAAATGCAACACTGCTCCCATCCAGCACCAGCTGTTTATAGACTACTGTAAAATTTTAAGCAAGATCCATCATTTATTTTGCGTTTAACAGCTGTTCAAAACATACAGCTGTTTTTGCGGCGTTTCTCCGTCACATTCTCCGGATTTAGCCCCCAGTGACCATTTCCTATTTCCAAACTTAAAGAAATGGCTCGGTGGAAAGAGATTTAGTTCCAACGATGAAATTATTGATAAAACAAAAGCCTATTTTATGGACCTCAAAAAATTATATTTTTTGCAAGGCATACAAAAATTGGAGAAACGTTGGACTAAGTGTATTGAGCTAAAAGGAGATTATGTTGAGAAATAAAATTTTTTTTTCCAAAAAAATTGTGTTTCAATCTAAAAGTCACGGATTAATTGATCTGCCCTCGTACATATATATGCGTAGCATAAAATGAAGTGCTACATAAATTTTATTTCGTTGTAATTATACAGTTTTAACACTTTGTTACATTCGAGGAATCAATATATATTTTTTTTTAATTTCGAACCACTCTAATCTAATCTTATTACACTCTTACATATTTTATAAATTTGTATGTGTTTATGGAATTTTCATACATAGATAATGTATAATGCTTACAAAAGGTTTATTATACATTACAGCAACACACACTTACGACATACATACAACCTATTCAAATAATTATACACACATAGACAATAGAAGTCTTTTGCATACATATGTACATCCATAGATGCTCATACATATGCATATAAACAGCAGCAACATCATAATAATTTTACATTTAAGTATGCAAATAATTGCAATAATCTACTGTAAATATTAAATGAATGTGTGAGTGAGTACCTAGGAAAGTTTATATGTTGTATATGTGCATATGTGTTGTATGTATGTGCATATGTAAACCTTTATGTATGTAAGCATTAAGGTGATTCCTCGCTCTTACATAGATATAGTTAATACATGTAGCAACAAATTTGGCTATATTTATTGCTGGAAAGGAATGAGTTTATTTGAACAGTGTTGTAAAAAATTTAAGGCAACATATGACGCAACTTCTAATCTTATTCGTATTTTATGCAAAAAGATATCGGGTTTAAATATGTTCATAATTAGTGTGCCTTAATAAAGCTGACGTATTTAGGTTTATCTTTAGGAACTCAGGTATGGATATAATATGTGTTTCGGAGATATGGTCCAATGAAACAATTTATGATAAAATGATTCGATTAACCGGAATTGAAACGTTTCGTTGTGATATATATATACTCGTTGTTGTGGTGTAGCTATTTTTGTTAGAAAAGACATTATGTGTAAATGTAATAGCAAATCTAAATCTGATGAAAAGGTTGATCATTTATTATTGAAGTTTTTACTCATGGAAAACAATTCCTTGTTGGATGTGTTTATAGACCAAATAAAAGAACAGATCTTGAAGACAGTATAATATGTGGGGATTTTAATTTATAACTTGTAAGTTACATAAAATCTATAAAATTATATAATTTTCTTTTACATAGTTTTTTAGTTTAGTGCTTCTTTTTTTAAAATATGGTCACACTATCAGCTGCAGCATGTAAACAAAAATGACATAAAATTAATTTATTAATGAAAATTTATATAATTTTTTCAGAATTAGAAAATTAAACGCTGCCGTACAAAAATAAAGGCTTTTACCATCGTGAACATGATGTATACAATTGTAATAACTCGTACAAAGCTAAAAATTCTTTTATTCACATTTTTTCAATATTTATTTATGTATATAAATTACAAACAATTTCAAATGACGTTACAGCTGTTATGTGAATTCGTCGTAGTTGTATTACATTCGACGAATTTACGCAACAAATTGTTGCCGACAGGTTCGTCGAGCTGTGCGAAATTCGTCGTTCGTCCCAGTTGTGTTTCCACCTTTAAACAAAAATATTTTTTGTTAAGCTTTTTTATTTTATAGTTTTATTGTTAAACTATCTCAAAAAAAATGTTCCTTAAAAAATATTGAAATATTGCAAATTTGATGTTATACAAGTATATGGGTCCATTTTGTTCTAAAATAAGATGGTGTTAAAAGAAATAAATTTAAAAAATTCTGATTTTTTTTTTTGGCTGCAGGTACATCCACATTATTCATACCATTTCTATTCGTGATCATCTCACTATTTACCACATTCGCTGAGAAATATTATTTTCAGAGTTATTTTTCAATGAAAACTTTAGAAAGGATGAAAACCTAAAAAAAATAAAAATATTTCTTACTCTATATAATCAAGCACTATGGAATAAAATGGGGGTTATGGTTTGGGCTGTCGATGATTCCTAGATCAGACGAATGTACTAAAGAAGTATAGTAAAACCCCCAAACGATTTGGGGCTGTGTGGGTACAGTCAATTTTTATAGCCGTTTAAAAATTTCATTTTTTTGGCCACCACTTTACAATATAAGACGCAAAAGCCAGGGTGTCTTCAATGAAATTTCATGGGGATATTTTTTGTATAACATTTTAACCCTCTGTTGGCCCGTTTTATGGGCCATTTAGAACCTATTTTTGAATATATACTAAAAAAAGTCCCCTAAAACTGGCGTTAATAGGGTTAAAATGTTCGGTTAAAATTGAAGACGAAAAATTCATTTAACGATGGTAAATCGTGAAAATGGTGAATTTTATTTTATATAGGTCCCTGCAGACCTTTTCACTATTTTAAGGCCAATGGGAGACTCACTAATCGGAGATTAAACATTTCTTAATACCTTTGATTTTTTGCTCCAGTTCGGCTCCTTACTGTTACTGTTATCTGCCTTTACACTCTTGCATATGTAAGAGTATTTTGTATTTCATACAGTTCAATAATTGTTCATATTGTTACAGTTTATGTTGAAAGTATTAAAAATGATTTGTACGTGATTACGTTCTAGCTACATTGCTTTATTGCATTAAAATGATATGTACCTGACAGCACTAAAAGTATCTGGGATTTCGGGTTGAAACATTTAAACTTTTATAAATTTTGAAGTTCGTTCTCAATCAAGCTGCAATATATACAAAATTTTAACTGGCTTTATTTAATTAATTTTCACATTAAATAAAAATTACTTTACTTTTCGTACATAGTGCTTAAATATATGTATGTATAATATATGTACATTGTATGTAGAAATGAAGGGTGTATGTATGTGTGAGAATATTTAACATATCTTTATAGCACTGAATGATTGTAATTAATAGATTTATGAGTTATTATTTATTTATTAAATAGATTTCAATGAAATGAAATTAGGTTATGTGCAACTTGTCAGAGAGTGAGGACGTACAAATAATAAAATTGTATATGCAGAATATATACACATAGATTGTTTCCAAACTATCAAACGAATGCAATTTTATGGCAGATTATGCAACATATTGAAATAAATGCAAACTACGGTCTTGTTGCCACATTTGAAGTTATTTTGAAAACCTAATATTGCACAATATTTGTCCACGAATTATGGTCGACCATGAAACCACTAAAAAACAAGTAAGAAAATTATAGTCGGTCTAGACCGATTATTCGATACCCTATACCATTGGTTAGAGGCCCCATCTATTCGGTCCAACAAATTGGATATAGAAAATAAGCATAAATCAAATTTGAGTGGCATTGTTATTCAATTTTTTGCCTGCAGATATGAAAAAGTTCATATCGGATGCTATATTCAAATGGGGACTAGGCCGAAAAATGGACCAATCCTGACCATATTTGGTAGTCACTTATATTTACAAAAAATATATACGAACCAAATTTCAGAAAAATCTGTGCAATATTTTAGTTTTTTTATTGATTTAAGTGAAGATCGGGAAGCAGCTTTATATGGGGACAATGACCAAGAGTTGGCCAATAGGGATCATTTTTGGACTACTGATTAACGGATATAATAAACACATACAAACCCAATTTGACTGAGATCTATATGACAATTTGGATCTTTATGGCAATTTATGTCAATTTCATAGGGGTCATTTGTATGGGGGCTAGGTCTGACCATGGACCGATTCTCACCAATAGCGTTCATCCTATGGCCGATAAAAGCTTATATTTGCGATCTGCAGTTTGATTACAAGGTTTACATGGACACACAGACGGGCGGACGGACGGACGGACGGACGGACGGACGGACATCGTTAAATCGAATCAATTAGTGATTCTGATTCGATCGGTATAATAAAAGATTTGTCTAGGTCAACTATTTTTGGTAGTTACAAACAGCAGCACAAAGTCATTATACCCAAACCACATAGTGGTATAGGGTATAAAAAGTATATGTAAAACCGGCCATGGATGATTGAATGGTGCTGGGGTAAGTGGCTAGAAAAAATATCATATTATTTTATATATAACCACGAGTCATAGAAAGCCGAAGATTAGTTTGGGAACCTCAGATAATCACAACTTGACCATTGAACTGTCTTTAAAGCAGATAACAGCTCTCAACCGGATATAAAGTTATACAAAATGTCATGCTCAAGAACTTAAAAATCGATCGAAATAAATATCAAGTAAGAATATTATAATCGGTCTTAACCGACTATGTGATACCCTATACCATGCGTTTAGAGACCCTATCTCATAGGCCCAACTAACTGGACATAGAAAATAAGCATAAACCATTTGAGCGGGATTTTTATTAATTTTTTTGGCTGTAGATACCAAAAAGTTGATATCGGATGCTATATCTATATGAGGACTAGGGCCAAAAATGGACCGATCCTAATTATGTTTGGTTAAGTCTCTTGTATTTTGCAAAAATATATACAAACAAAATTTGAGAAGAATCAGTGCAATATTTTTGTTTTTTCATAGATTTAATTGAAGATCGGGAAGCAGCTCTATATGGGGCCTATGAGTAAGAGTTGTCCCATAGGAATCATTTTTGGACTACTCATTAATGGATGTAATAAACGCATACAAATCCAATTTGAGTAAGATCTATATGCCAATTTGCATCTTATGGCAATTTATGTCGATTTCATAGGGGTCATTTGTATGGGGGCTAGGTCTGAACATGGACCAATTCTCATCAATTTCAATAGCGTTCATCCTATGGTCGACAAAAGCTTATATATATTCATATTTGCGACCTGCAGTTTGATTACAAGGTTTACATGGACACACAGACGGACGGGCGGACGGACATCGTTAAATCGAATTAGTTAGTGATTCTGATTCGATCGGTATAATAAAAGATGGGTCCAGGTCAAATATTTTTGGTAGTTACAAACAGCAGCAGAGATAACGTGCAAGGGAGATGACAATCAGAAATCTGATATGATTTATATAGGCACAACAAAGAGAACACTAGCCACAAGGATGTTAGAACATAAAACAGACATAACGAAAGCGAAAGAGTCGACAGCTTTGGCACAACATATTCTAAAAACAGGTCACACAGCTGACTTTGAAAAAGTAAAAATACTGGACAAGGAAAAGAATGAAAATAAAAGGTATACAAAAGAAAGTTTACGAATACAACAACAGATAATGAGAACACTAAATTTGAAAGAAGACACAAACAATATAAATGCAAGCTATAGAGTTGCCATTAAATAAACTGTGATATTAAATTAAGTTGTGTTTATTATTATGTCAGCGTTTTTTGTTATTTATTATATGTAAAAAAAAATTTTTTTTTATATTTTAATGTAATAACGTAATAACAACATTGTAAGTTTTTAAATGTTTTGGTGATAAATTATTGCACTAAATTGTTTTCATATTTTTATTAATAAATAGACGAGCTCCAGAGGAAGTCGACATATAATCGACGAAACGTCGAGCAAAATTGAATTAAAATTTACTTTAATTACATAAAACTTTAGGCCATATTAGCTTAATAAAATAATACACTCAATATATATGAATTGCCCAAATAACAACAATTATAGCACAAAGTTATTATACCCAAGCCACATAGTGGTATAGGGTATAAAAACGACGAAAAGTTCAAAAGCTTTGAAAAATTTAACAAATAAAAAAGAAAGATAGTAATAGTTAATCGAGGATGAATTCGCTTTACAGTCATCCCTGTTCTAACTTTCACATTCACATAAAATAAAATGATTTAGAATATTTTCATGTTCTAATTTCAACTTCCGCATTTTTTAACGAGTCAAAAGTCAGAATATACAAAAATATATTTTCGGAAAAGGAAATGATCAGAACTCAACCCTATTAAGACCAGCCAAGAATTGATCGAGAAAATAAATATAAACCATATTTGATTCTGATTTCCATGGATTGTCTGTTTGTTGCTTGTAAAGAGTATCCTAAAAGACATACAAGATTTGAAATTGCCTCCATTTGTGTGTAGTAAAGTGTGACAACAAAAAGAAAATGATTAAAGTTGATAGTTTAGTTTGTTAGATTTATAGTAATTTTTCAGACATATTGCAATTACTACTGTAATTAATATGCAAATTTTAATTTTGTTTAAATGGTGCGTGGTAAAGAAGAAGAAAGCATATATTTCAAAAATTCATAACTGCACTGTATTCTTAATCGGACCGGTTTCTGGCATTTCAGCCTTCATCAGCGATTTATTGAACATTGTGATAATTGTTACGTTTTTAACTGAAGAGATTGTTTCTATATGAAAATTTTTCTACTTAGGGCGGCCGTGAGGTTTTGAACCATGAACCTTCACATACACTCGTACTTGCACTTTTGGTCAGCGCTTTGACACACTCACCTAAAGTCAGGCCTACGAGCAGTGTGGTTTAGTGTGGAGTTTAGTGTTGGTAAAAATTGAGAATTGCAACGCGTTACTATGCATTTTCATTGTTGAAAAAAATACTTGCTAAATATACAGCTCGTGAAACGCTTCAATTACTGCATCAGACATTTCCTCTTCGTATACTGTCTGGATCAGAATTGGTCCCCCAGATCATCTAATTTAACATCATTGGATTTCTTTTATTAGGGTTATTTGAAATCAAAAGTCTATGCCAACAAGCCCACAGACAACCGTATATTGAAGGAGGAGATTCAACGCCATATAAACGAAATTCAGACACATTTATGGAAAATCCTGTGTACTTTATGATTCAATAAAAAAAATAATAATGCCAAGAAAATAAAACCGTGGTTTCTGTTTAATTCGAATCTTTCGTGTATTTTTGGACACCCTTTAGATCTGCTGAAGTTCTTGATCATTTTTAACTAAGGTCTAACGTATGAACACAAAAACGGGTAAAAATTTACTTTTGCCTTGGAATTTTAACTGTAGTGTCTAGTTGTCAATTCCAATGAATTTGAATGTCGTAAAATAATGTTTAAACTTTTGTTATGAAAATCTGTTTAACAGTAAAGAATATCGTAGTCTTATGTCCATAAGGTAAAAAAATATTATAATCTGAAC
Organism: Cordilura impudica; assembly: GCA_963682025.1. Lineage (NCBI taxonomy): Eukaryota > Metazoa > Arthropoda > Insecta > Diptera > Scathophagidae > Cordilura > Cordilura impudica. The sequence continues at coordinate 25,417,600 of OY821519.1, read as the reverse complement.
ATATACAAAGATCAATCGACCGATAAGCATAAGCTAAAGACGAACCAGAAAACTTTATACTCAATATATCAGAAAATACGATTGTATTATAATAGATGATGAGACTTACGGCATGGCTGAATTGAATCAGTTAACTGGACTCACATTTTATACCGTTCGTAAAAGAGGAGATGTCAGCGCAAAATATCTGCAGAAAAGATAAGTAAATTTCCCAAAAAGTATATGATTTGGCTTGTAATTTTTAGTTGCGGCCTACAAAGCAAGGAAGTGGTAATGATCAATAAACTCTAAAACTTATGTCTTGAGAGATCACTGTAGGAGTTTATTCAAAAACAGATTTAGCGACCAGCCACAGAGACACGGTACAGTGGTACAACAGAAACAATATCAATTTCGTTCCCAAGCACATACACTAAACTACTCGGAATTCCGTCCAATTCCGAGATGTTAGATGGTGATGAAAAGATCCTTAAAGAGAAGCAAACAGGTACCACAAAACAAGTAAGATCTCTAGAATAAGTGGCGAAGAGCATACTCCGATATTGAAAAGCATACCGTACAAAATCTAATGAGTGGTGTTAAGAAAAAGGTACCACCATTTTATGAAAGCAAAATATAAACACCCATTTTTAAAATTTTCTTTAATGTAAATACGTTGATATTTACTAAAATAAAGTTCTAGTTGAAATTGAAGAGTATCCATTTGTTTAATAACAAAAAACAAGTAAGAAAATTATATTGGGTCTAGACCAACTATACGATACCACATACCATGGTTTAGAGACCCTATCTCTTCGATCCAACTAATTGGATATAGAAAATAAGCATAAACCAAATTTGAGTGGCATTGTTGTTAATTTTTTTGGTTGCAGATATGAAAAAGTTTATATCGGGTTCTATATTTATATGGGACTACATCGAAAAATGGACCGATCCTGATCATATTTGGTAAAGTCACTTATATTTTGAAAAAATATACACAAACCCAATTTGAGAAAAATCTGTGCAATATTTTTGTTTTTTGATAGATTTTAGTGAAGATCGGGAAGCAGCTCTATATGGGGCCTATGACTAAGAATTGTCCTATAGGGATTATTTTTTGACGACTGATTAATGTATATAATAAGCACATACAAACCCAATTTGACTGAGATCTATAAGATAATTTGGTTCTTATGGCTATTTATGTCGATTTCAGAGGAGTCATTTGTGTAAGGACTAGGTCTCAACATTGACCGAATTTCACCAATTTCAATATTGTTTATCCCCTGGCCGATCACAGCCTATATACCAAATTTCATCAATATATATTCATATTTGCGACCTGTAGTTTGATTTCAAGATTTACATGGACACACATACGGACGGACGGACATCGCAAAATAGCCTCAGAAAGTGATTCTGAGTCGATCGTTATAACAAAAGATGGGTCTAAGTCAAATATTATTGATAGTTACAAACAGCAGCATAAAGTCTCCTTTTTCGTGGATAATATAATTTGGTTACATAAATATTTTTTCTTATAATCATTTGAAGTAAACTTTTCAAAACAAATAAAAGGCAATAACAACAAAGAAACAAATAATAACCCACTCTTTAAAACATTTCCGAAATTAAAATAACCATGACTACGGTCTATATATTCGAACCTCAACTTTATAAAACACTTGACATCTCTAGACTTATGCGAAAATCCCGGAAATTTTTTTTTTTAATTGAGGCATTATTATTCATAATTAAATTTTGATTAATTTATTTAAAACCATTAGCATTGCTAAAAGTGATGCCAATGCAAAGACATTTAATTGGCATTGGCATCAATTAAATTTTAAGGAAATTTTTAAATAATGAATACAACTATTTTTATTTTATTTGAAGTATTATTTGTATTAATTTATTAAAAACCATTGGCGACGATAGAAGTAATGGTAAAGCCAATGTCATTAAATGGCATTGATATTGACAGTAATATTTATTAATATTTTAAAATATAAATGAAATCATCATTATCATTGCTAATTAAATTTTAATTAATTTATTAAAAACCAATGTAATACCTAAAAATTTAATTGACATTGACATAAATTTTAATTTAATGAAATCGTTAATTAATTAGTTCAGGATATTTTTTTTTAAGATAAATATTATTAATGATAACTAGATTTGTATTAATTTATTAAAAACCATTGGCATTAACAGAAGTAACGGTAAAGCCAATATAATTAATTGGTATTGATATTGACACTAATAAAATATCAATGAAAGCGTCATTATTTGTGGTGATTGAATTTAAATTAATTTATTAAAAACCAATGTAATTCTTAAAAATTTAATTGACATTGGCATTGACATAAATTATAATTAAATGAAATAAAATTAATTGGCATTGATCTTGAAAGTAATAAAATTGTCATTTTTTATGGCACTTAAATTTAAATTAATTTATTAAAAACCAATGTAATGCCTTAAAATTTGATTGACATTGGCATTGACATAAATTATAATTTAATGAAATGAAATTAATTGGCATTGATATTGACAGTAATATAATAACAATGATCCCGTCATTATTTGTGGCACTTAAATATAAATTTATTTATTAAAAACCAATGCCTAAAAATTTAATTGCCATTGACATAAATTATAATTCAATGAAATGAAATTAGTTGGCATTGATCTTGAAAGTAATAAAATATCAATGAAATCGTCATTATTTGTGGTAACTAAATTTAAATTAATTTATTAAAAACCAATGTTTTGCCTAAAAGTTTAATTGACATTGATATAAATTATAATTCAATGATGTCGTCAATTAATTAGTAACTAAATTTTAATAGAAGTAATGGTATAGTCAATATAATTATTTAGCATTGATATTGGCAGTAATGAAATGTCAATGAAATCGGTAATTGGTAAATAAATTTTAATTAATTTACTAAAAACCATTGTAATGCCAACAAACTTAATTGGCATTGACATCAATTATAATTCAATGAAATTGTCAAATAATTAGAAAACAATTTTGATACCCTTTACCACTATGTGGTTTGGGTATAATGACTTTGTGTTGCTGTTTGTAACTACCAAAAATATATGACGTAGACCCATCTTTTATTATACCGATCGACTCAGAATCACTTTCAGAGTCGATTTAGCCATGTCCATCCGTCCGTCCGTCTGTGTGTCCATGTAAACCTTGTAATCAAACTACAGGTCACAAATATGAATATATTTTTATGGAATTTGGTATATTTGATGGAATTTATCGGCCATAGGATGAACGCTGTTGAAATTGGTGAAATTCGGTCGATGTTCAGACGTAGTCCCCATACAAATGACCCTTATGAAATCGACATAAGGACATAAGATCCAAATTATCATATAGATCTCAGTCAAATTGCGTTTGTATGTGTTAATTATATCCATTAATCATTAGTCCAAAAATAATCTCTACTGGACAATTCTTAGTCATAGGCCCCATATAGAGCTGCTTCCCGATCTTCACTTAACTATCAAAAAACAAAAATATTGCACAGATTTTCCTCAAATTTGGTTTGTATAAATTTTATCAAAATTTAAGTGACTTTACCAAAATACGGTCAGGATCGGTCCATTTTTCGACCTAGTCCCCATATAAATATTGCGCCCGATATGAACTTTTTTCATATCTGCAGCTAAAAAAATTTATAAAAATAACACTCATTTTGTTTATGCTTATTTTCTATATCAAATTAGTTGGACAAAAGAGATAGGGTCTTTAACCATGGTATAGGGTATCATATAATCGGTCTAGACCGACTATAATTTTCTTACTTGTTTTAAATAGAGATATCATTGTTGATAGCTAAATTTTTATTGATTTATCAAAAACCATTGGCATTGATAGAAGTAATCGTAATCGTAATGGTAATGGTAATGGTAATGGTAATGGTAATGGTAATGGTAATGGTAATGGTAATGGTAATGGTAATGGTAATGGTAATGGTAATGGTAATGGTAATGGTAATGGTAATGGTAATGGTAATGGTAATGGTAATGGTAATGGTAATGGTAATGGTAATGGTAATGGTAATGGTAATGGTAATGGTAATGGTAATGGTAATGGTAATGGTAATGGTAATGGTAATGGTAATGGTAATGGTAATGGTAATGGTAATGGTAATGGTAATGTAATGGTAGTGGTAATAGTAATGGTAATAGTAATGGTAATGGTAATGGTAATGGTAATGGTAATGGTAATGGTAATGGTTATGGTAATGATAGTGGTAATGGTAATGGTAATGGCAATGGTAATGGTAATAGTAATGGTAATGATAATGGTAATGGTAATGGTAATGGTAATGGTTATGGTAATGATAGTGGTAATGGTAATGGTAATGGCAATGGTAATGGCAATGGTAATGGTAATGAAAATTATAATGATAATGATAATGATAATGATAATGATAATGATAACGAAAATGATTATGGTATGATAATGGTAATGGTATAACTATAATTTATTGGCATTGATATTGACAGTAATAAAATGGCAAATCGTCATTATTATTGGTAATTAAATTTTAATTAACTTATAAAATTTATTGTAATGCATCAATTGTAATTCAATGAAATCGTGAATAAATTAGTAGACGAGTTTTTCAATAGAGACATCATTATTGATAACTAAATTTTTATTAATTTATTAAAAATCATTGGCACTGATAGAAATAATGGTAATGCTAATGGTAATGGTATAACTATAATTTATTGGCATTGATATTGACAGTAATAAAACATCAATGAAATCGTCATTATTTTTGGTAATTAAATTTTATTTAATTTATTAAAAACCAATGTAATGCCTAAAAATTTAACTGACATTGACATCAACTGTATTTCAATGAAATCGTCAATTAATTAGTTCAGGATTTTTTTTTAAATATAATATTATTGATAACTAAATTTGTATTAATTTATTAAAAACCACTGGCATCGACAGAAGTAATGATAAAGCCAACATAAATAATTGGCATTGATATTGACAGTAATAATATGTCAAAGAAATCGTCATTATTATTGGTAATTAAATTATAATTAATTCATTAAAAAACAATGTAATGCCTAAAAATTTAATTGACATTGACCTCAACTATATTTCAATGAAATCGTCAATTAATTAGCTGAGGATATTTTTTAAATACAGATATTATTGATAACTAAATTTTAATTATTTTTATTAAAAACCATTGGCATTGACTTTTGTCGGTGGTAAATCCAATAAATTTGTTTGGCATTGATATTGGCAGTAATAAAATATCAATGAAGTCGTCCTTATTGTTAGTAATTAAATTTTAATTAATTAATTAAAAACCATTGTAATGCCTAATTTAATTCTCAGTGACATCAATTATTGCTGGTAATTAAATTTTAATTAATTTATTAAAAACCATTGTAATGCCTAATTTAATTCACAGTAGCATCAATTATATTTCAATGAAATCGTCAATTAATTATTATTCGCTTCTTTAATATAGATATTATTTTTGATAACTAAATATTAATTAATTTATGAAAAACCATTGACATTGACAAAATGCCAGTTAGTACACTTATGAATTAGACCCATGTATGGTTTATACATATGGTTTTTGTTCATTTTAAAAAATATCTTTTACGATTTACAAAAATTCTGTTTACGTACCTTAAAGCATGCTGAAGTTGTACTAAACATTTTTCAATTTTACGTGAACGTATTTTGGAGCCATACTGAATATTCAGTTGCTGTTTCAAGGATTTCGTAGTTTGAAGTTTACGCTTCTTCATATTTTTTTTCATCGAAATTATATTAAAAAAAATTCTTTTTATATATATTAAAACAATTTTCGGTTAAAGTACAGTTAAAGTTGGTTTTATTTTTATCAAATTGTTATTATCGGATAAAATACGATTTCGCGTTTTCATTCGTTTACTGATATTTCGAAAACCGCTATATCTTGACTTTAACAAATAAGTTAAAGCACTGAACTAATTTCACTACAAAAAACCAGGTATAAACTATAAAAGATATGCCTTACTGCATTTGAAAGTTATTATTTTTTTATTGTTTTTTTTTTTATTTCAATTTTGAATTAACTGCATAAAATTTTAATGATTAATACTATATGACCAAGTTGTAAGTCACATTTTCACACTTTGTCCACTTTGCTTCTAGTATCGGTAATTAATGTTTAAACTTTTATTTTTGATACTATTCATTTGAACATTGTTTAACAATTTAAATCTTGTTTAATTCCATTCACAAATCTCAACTCCAAACAACTGAGTAGGCAGCAGAGCAAGTAGTTAAAGAAAAGATGATCGATTTGTTAATAGAAAAACTCCAATACAAATTTATATGTAAAATTGTACAATCATTTTTTCAGGCATAGAATTTATGCAAGTGTATTTGAAATGCACAAGTGTTTAAGAAATATTTAAAAAAAAAGTTTTATTTAATAGAAGAAAAAAAAAACACACGAACAAAATCAACGTTACACAGTGCTAGGAATTTTGCTTTAAAAGCAAGTAATATCAGCAAAATTGAAGCAAAAACACTTGATCTCAAGTCAGAATAATCTTAATAAGTTTTTAAGTAAATAAAGAACGAAAGACAAAATTTTTGATTAAATAAAAAAAAATATTTTTGTACTTTTTGCAATCCAAATCCATGAATTCTTTCAAGAATAGTAAAATATTTTATGTTGAATGTTGAGTAATAAGGCTTTGCGACAATACGAACTACTGTGCGATATGATTTTGCAAATGTTTGCCAATTCTTTCATAGAGTTTTTGTATGTAGTAATTTGTTATTGTTTTTGTAAACAATATTAAGACAGGTATATAATACAGCGTTTAAATTGTCCGAAAATCAGCTAGATTTGTTATCTATAATATTAATTGCCTAGGCGATTTCTTGTGACCGATGTTTTGTTCTACCGTTTCATCCCGATTTTGACCAAACGTATATTATTTGAAAGGTATTTCTTTTTAGCCGTTTTGTAGATTTACAGATTTTTAAATTTTTTTTCTTTATTTTGAGTAAATTTGACGGAGAAATATTTAAATTTCTATTATCTATTGGCATAATCCCAGTTAATTGTAATATATGAAAATTTAATTGGATCTGAAATTGATTTTATGTGTAGTCTGCACGCGTTATAAATCAGGGGTTAAAAGTTTTTTTTTTTTTATTATTACAGATTGTTTGTTATGTGATATGAGCAACATCTGTTTTCTAGGAAATAGTTGGTGGTCGTGTTCTGGTGACAAAGAATTTACAGCCCAGCACAAACTATTCGCACTTGTTAAAGCTATTGATTGGAAACTACTTACTTCCTGTCTAACTTATTACAAATGATTCTGATAATTTGTTGAAAGATACATATATAAAACAGTTAATTTATCGTTTGTCTAAGATATCAATAGCATTCTAAGAAGGTTTAAGTTAACTAAAATAAGCGGTAAAACCAATAAATCCTAGATTAGAATCTAGTCTCTGGTATTTGGAAGTTTCAACATAAATATAAATTTCTTTTGAAAGCCACACTGTACTTTACAGCAGAAGTCTTATCAAACGTTAAAAAATGTATTTTATCTCAAGTCACAATAAATTTTTATTAACAATTCTAATTATAAACATTTGAAATTTGTGTAAGAAAAAAAAAACACAAGTTCAAGTGATAAAACAAGTTCAGTGTCACGCAACAACCTCCTTCACAATGCTGTGGAGGGTAGACAAAATGCGGAGAAAATAAATTTTAAGGTTTTTTAATTATTTTGCGAAAAATTAATTTTAGACGAAAAAAAATTTTGGCAAAAATAGTTTGAAAAAATTTTTCGACAAAAAAAAAAATTTATATAAATATTTATTTAAACCTTTTTCAGAATAGTGTAAAGACATAAAACTTTTAAGAATAACAATACTGTGCAACAAATAAATACTTTTTGAAAAAATACTCGGACTTGACAGCATGGGTCGATTCTACTACCAATTTTTTTTTGGCCTCAGTTATTGTGCAATAGCAAATTAAGACTTGGTGATAACGCTTAACTGTATTCACAAAAATGTAGCCAAGAATCCGTTGGACAAATTTTATTAACATTTTATGCGAAAAAAAATCATTATTTCCTGCACTTTTTTTTGAAAAAATATAGAAAAAAATTATTATTTTATTTATTTCCTAATTTTTCACCAACAATATTCAACAAAATTGTAGCCGTGGTGAAGCTGAACAACTTTTGCGAACATACTAATACAATCTGAACATGCTTACTCATCATCAAGACCACTTTGTGCCTTAAAAAATTTACGTTTTTGACTAGACTGTAGAATACTTTTATTGCATTTTTTACTTTCTCTGCTATTTTTGCATTTCTTGTGTTGCTGATTTAAATATATAATATTTTTAGGTTTTGTTGTTGTTTTATCTAGTTTCACTAATTGTTATTTATTAAGCCTCTTTTCAAAAACCGACTTTCAGCATCTTATGCGGCCCATAAAACAAATTAGTCACCAGATGAGTATAGGGTTTTACCACCCTCTAGTAGTAGAATCGAACCTATACTGTCAAGTCTATGCACTATTGCACTGTGAAACTCAAGGTTGAGAGAAAAATTTATTGTGGAAGACAAACAGGTTTTTGAGCATATTTCTGTTTTTTTAATTAAAAATTTTTTTTTCACATTTTTTTAACTCAAAGCCTTTTTTGTCTATATAATAGGCCAAGAAATAAAAAATTTCAAAGAGAAAAGGAATTAATATTTTGTCAAAACTAATTTTTTTTTTAAATTTTAAGGAAAGGATAGCAAATATTTTTTTTTAGAAAAAAAAATTAAAAAAAAAAATTAAATAGAAAACTTTTAAGAACAAATTTTTTAAGAAGAAACATTTTTTGTGTTTTCTTTTCTCCTCAAAAGTTCTTGTATTTCTTTACATTTTTTGTAAGAAAAATTCTTTAAGTTGAAAGAAGAAGAAAATTTCTTGAAAATTTTGTGTGGAAAAAATTTTTCTTTTTTTTCTTTTCTCTTGAAAATTTTCTTATATCTTTAAGAAAAATTTTTTAAGTGTGTAAAATGTTTTTGCTTTTTTTTCGTTTCTATGGCGAAAAAATTTTTTGCTTTGAAAAGGTTTCGAAATTATAAAAACGTTGAAAGGAAAATGTTTTTCTTTTCTTTTCTTTTCTTTTCTTTTCTTTTCTTTTCTTTTCTTTTCTTTTCTTTTCTTTTCTTTTCTTTTCTTTTCTTTTCTTTTCTTTTCTTTTCTTTTCTTTTCTTTTCTTTTCTTTTCTTTTCTTTTCTTTTCTTTTCTTTTCTTTTCTTTTCTTTTCTTTTCTTTTCTATTCCCTTCTTTTCTTTTCTTTTCTTTTTTTCTTTTCTTTTCTTTTCTTTTCTTTTCTTGTCGAAAGAAAGAATAAATTGCTTGTATAATAATAATTTATATCTTACCTTTAATTATTCTAATTTTACTTTTTTTATTTTAATTTTAATTAATAAATTAAATAACAAAAAAAATAAATAATAATAATAATAATAATAATAATAATAATAATAATAATAATAATAATAATAATAATAATAATAATAATAATAATAATAATAATAATAATAATAATAATAATGAAAAACCATAAAAGTTTAATTTAAAAAAAAATTTTTAATTAATATATATGGAAATTTGTTTTTTAAATTATAAATTTAGAATTTTGTTGTTTATATAATCTTCAGAACATAGCACTGTTTTAATGAAAAGTTCAGATTTTTTATATATTTGTTGGTACTGAATAATCTGTCGAGTTCAGCGTTTGAGTACCGAAAAGTCAATATTTCTACAACGAAACTTGATAATTTAAAAATTGAAGAGACTTGCGTACTTCTATCCAAAATAAATAAGTTCTGTCTCTATTTTTCAATTTACGTAGTATATCTTTTACAAATTATTTTATAAAATTTAATCATGGATGATAACTCAGCTCTTAACTGTGTGAAGAATACACGAGTCTTACTTTATCGTTGAAGGCAACCGTCCAGACTGGAAGCCCCTGAAAATTTAAATGTGCAGATTTATAAGCTCTTCGGAAATTGGTTATTTATTTACTTACTATCAACGAGAGAAATTATTTTCTGGCATGATTTACACTAGGCTTAGAAATAAAAACTATAAAGATAAAAAAATCAAAATTGTGCCAAATGTACCCCAACTAACAACAATTGTAATTGTTTTGGCAATTGGAAGAGAAAGGTCTAGAACATCGTTCAAAATCGTGGATATAAAAGTAAATGAAACCAATATGGGATTAATCTTTTTTTATATTTTTTATATTAATAGGCTAGACGATTTCCTCTGACCGATGTAAGTTGACCAAACAGACCTCATTTAAAATGTATTTTTTTAAGCTGTTCACCAGATTTACAGATTTGCACCGTCTGTAAAATTTTTTTTTTTAGTAAAATTCAATTATAGTTGCTACTAATACATACATAAAATTATACAATGTTTATTAAATTTGTTAATGTGTTTGCAAAAATTGTATATGGAAAGCCCTGTGTTGAATTAAAAATAATTTTGGACATAAACCAATAACGACAATAACGGCAATAACGCCATCGAATTTCATTATAGTAATAGCATATCACACGTCCTGTATTGAATTGTGAATTGCCTAAAATTAGCAAACCTTTAGGTGGCATACAAGGTGGTTCAAATACCTTTTGGCTCTTATTTCTGTGTGTTCAACAAATATTTATAGTGAAATAAGTCGAATGAATTAAATAGATTAAACAATTATTGGAAGAAATAAATTGATTAAAAAAATAAAATTTCCTAGAATTTGCATTCAAATTTCGAGGGCTGGACTATGCTAGTTTTATTTAATACTAGTAAAAAATATATGCGTAATAGAAATGCTTCTGCTAAAATATATCAACAAACACATTGGGTTTTCTGTTTTTTTAGAGGTGTCTACATATTTTTGGTCGTATCTAAGCACAATGATTCCCGATTTACCCCATTTTAAATACCGACCTAGTGGGAATAATGGCAAATAATATTATCGTAACCTTGCTCAGGTAAATGATTTATTTTGTGAATGAGCGTGATTTCAACAGACAGCCGGACAGATGGACATTGCTTTAACGACTCGAGTTGTGATAGGGATCACGAATATAAAAACTTTATGGGGTCGGAAATTAGCTTTTCGAAGAGTTACAAACGAAATGACAAATATATATACTACATACCCTCTGCTACTGTGGTGTGGAGGGTATAAATATATAAAATAAATAAAATAAAATTTTTCAATTCCATAACACACTCTTTGAAGGAAAAATTGATTATGAGAACATACATGCCAATAAGTTTCGGAAAGTCATACTAGTGTCAAATAAAAACAATATGACTGGCCTCAGGTTTAATTACTTTTCGCGCAATTTGCAACAGTACGGCCTAAAAAACAACAATACTCATATTATTTATAGGACTTTCCGGAGACAACTGTCTGATTTTTGAATATTTATTATAAATGAAGAAATTTTTCAAATAGAAGGAAGAAGTGAAGATCTTAAGAAGTATATTTATATATATATATATATATATATATATATATATGGGGGATTTCATGTCAAGTGCACCAACTTTTGAAACCGATGTCTTTCGATCGGGATGAAATTTGCTCCAAGGTTAGTCCTATTAGATGGTAGTTTAGACACAATTTTTCAACAAAATCGGTTCAGATCTCTCTGAGTTAGAGGGGATCAAAATTTGACATTTTGGCCACACAGGTGTTTTTTCCCATCCATGTAACTTATTACCTATTATTCTTAGAAAATTTTCTCCCAAATAGTTTAGATAGCTATTTCTTCAATATTTCGGAATAAAATACTTAAAAAAAATAAAATTTGTAGACTTTTGTTTTGCTAAATTAAAGCATTTTTTGCCTTTTTTTCAAAAGGGGAATTTTTTTTTTTCATAAGAAAGCTTAGGATTTTTCCTTTAAGAGCTTTTTGGTCGCTTAGTGGGATGGGAGTGGGAAATATATTAAAATAAATGTTTTGTAACTCAAGACAACGGTTTTTCAATTTTTCACAAATGCACTATTTTGAATTTTTTCCTATTTGTGTCTAAAACCTTACAAATAAAACTTATACTGAGAAACTAGACAAACTAAACTTTCCCAAGGTATATAACATACCCAACTAAGATTTCATACCCTCGATACTGTAATACCCAGAATATGTTAAACCTCAGGAAAAAAAATGGCTTTTTTTCTATAGAAATGTTGAAAAATTATTATTTTTTATATATTTTTAATAATAATTAAATTAATGTATAATAATAATAATAATAATAATAATATTAAAAATAAAAAGATAAATAATTTATTAAAATTTAATCTTAATTGCATTAGATCCATTTATATCATAACTATTTTTATTTTATACTTAATTTATTGTAGCTGATGAAGTATTTAAGTCTTGTAAATTTTTAAATACCCAGTCTTTCATCCAACTTTTTTGTCGCCTTTATTTTTTTTTTTGTCAATCCTTTCTTGGCGTTACTAGGTTCAACTGTTGATTTCGCTGCTGGTTTATTTGTTGTCTTTGGAAAGAAATCGCATTGAATAGAGGCAGAAAACATTTTCAACTTGAGTCTTCCATCGACAAGCGGTATAATAGCATGGTATTGAGCGGTGCCATCGATTGTTACCGCAGCATCGAATCTGCTCTTCAGTGTTTTCAATGTTTCCTGATGATCCTCTTTGCTACTAAAAACTATTTTAGTTTCTTTACAATAATTCTTTGCCCAATGGAATAAAGCAGTCGCATCTAAGTTGCGATCTTGATGAGAGCACTGGAGGCTATACTTCGCTGCATTTCTTTTAAGGTTTGCTCCAATACCATCACATGCTCCTTTACCATGAGCAGTAGGATGAAAAAGCCACTCAGCTGGCATTCCCAAATCTTTTTCATGGGCCATAAGATTTGTCAAGCTACTTTTGTTTTTAAAATGTTGACAAGCTCCGTGCGAAACGTAGTATACCTTCTTTACTGTAAATTTAGATTTTAGAAATTTTAGTATTCTCTTCTGGTACTCATAAACTGCAACGGTATCATGTTTTAAATCATTTTCATCTTTCATGTAGTAAATAACTACTGTGAATATAGTTGATTGGTCGTTATTGAAGTGGAATGCTTGTATGGTATCGTGAAGAACATATTTATAGTTTTCTGCGAAATCATATGAAATAACGAATTCACCAGACTTCAAATGTATCTTCAAATCCTTGAAGAAAAAGTCATGGTTTCTCAAGTTTAGCAATCCTGTAGACATTTTTTCCACAAAATCATCCGCATTTAAAATGATTGTTTTCAATGTGCATCTGTCAGTCTGAATCCAAGAATCAAATTTGACCTCCTCTATATATTCTCGATCTAAAGAGTTGATTAAATTTTCTTTGATGAATGTGGTTTTCGGTTGTTGCATTAGGACACATAGTCAATTTAAGGCAATCGCGGTAATCGTGTAAATCTTCTGCCGAATCATCTGTTAAATGCTTTAAGTTGATTTCCTTCAACATCAGTTTAACATTTTCATGGTAAATGCAAACGCATACTGTGTGAGTTCCGCTGCTTCCTGCCAAAACGCAATGTTTTGGCGTCATTTGGGTTAATTTCGTGAAGAGAATTCTAACATCCTCGTGTTCAGATTGAAATATTGCAAATAACTCTTTCAGGTTAATGATAACCATTCTCTTCTGTTATGTTATGAAGGTATGTTACATACCTTCGGAAAGGATAATTTGTCTAGTTTCTCAGTATCAGTTTTATTTGTAATGTTTTACTCACAAATGGGAAAAATTTCAAAATAGTGCATTTGTGCAAAATTGAAAAACCGTTGTCTTGAGTTACAAAACATTTATTTTGATAGATATCCCACTCCGATCCCACTAAGCGACCAAAAGGCTCTTAAAGGAAAAATCCTAAGCTTTCTTAAAAAAAAAAAAAAATTGCCCTTTTTGAAAAAAAAGACAAAAAAATGCTTTAATTTAGCAAAAAAAAAGTCTAAAATTTTTTTTTTTTTTTTTAAGTATTTTATTCCGAAACTATTTGGGAGAAAATTTTCTAGAACAATAGGTAATAAGTTACATGGATGAGAAAAAACACCTGTTTGGCCAAAATGTCAAATTTTGATCCCCTCTAACTCAGAGAGATCTGGACCGATCTTGTTGAAAAATTGTGTTTAAACTACTATCCAATAGGACTAACCTTGGTGCAAATTTCCCGATCGGAAGACATCGGTTTCAAAAGTTGGTGCACTTGACATGAAATCGCCCATATATATATTTATATATCTTATCAAAATTTGATAGGAAGTACCGTTACGAATTTACAGCAAAGCCAATTTTAGCCTAAGTCCACATTTTTTAGATAAAGCAAAAATAAATTCAAGAAATCGGCTGTAAAATTTTAATTATGGCACTTACAATTTTGAGTAGTATAAGCAACACTTAAATTCCATTAGCTAAATTTTTTTTAATCCACTCTATTTTCCTTCGAAAACATTGCTCCTTTTAGAAACCATTCATGTTTACAATTTGTCTTAAAATTCATTAAAAATCGATTTTATATACTTTTAGTTTTTCAAATAACAATTTGACCTAAATTATTTTTTTTCTATTCCGCTTGCTTTAATATTCGATTCAACAAAAAGAAGTGTTTCAACGTTAATTTGTTTTACTTCGCTTTCATTATTTTAAGCACTTAAGTAAATGTAAATAAATTTATTTGTTATGCCATTTTCATTCATATACGACACATTAAGGTGGCTCATATTTTTATTAATATATAAGAAGCTCAAACTGATATAGAATTAAAAGATTTCATAGTATGTAGTTTAATTTATAGAATAAAATCTGTAGAATAGATTTTGATTGGTTTTTAAATCATTACCCAACTGGTACTACGTAAAGTAGTTGAAAAGTTGTCAAATAAGAAAAGTCGACGACGGAACATGAATACAAAGATTAAGATAGCAAAACTAAAATCCAGTGCAGTTCAAAAGCAGTACCATAAGACAGTGTCTGAAAAGAGTAGGGCCAGACCACATATAGCATCCGATAACGTAGACATCAAATGGAACGAACATAATACTTGCTTCTGCGAAAGAAGTATGCGGTCAAGAAAAATGCAGTGGACGACATGTCAAAGCTAGATTCTGGAACGATGCTCTTAAGAAGGAAGTAAATGAAAAGAATATGAGATGGAAGGACTACTTAAGCGATAAAACATATAAAAGTTAAAGAGTTTGTTCGGTTGGCAAAGGCTGAATTTGGACATTTTTTGGAAGAAAATCATAGTGAAAACCATAAACTTTTGTAGAGAATCTTTAAAAACCTTAGGAGACCCAAAGAGTGTCCAATCAAATTTATTCGAAGCAAAGAAGGAGAACCCTTGAGAGATGATAATAAGATAATGGAGCGATGGCGTGAATATTTTATACGTCTATTGAATGGCGAAAGCATCTCAGTTTCAGCAGAAAACTATATATTTCCGGAGGATGAAGAAGATCCTGGCCAAATCATAATGGATGAACTGGTCAATGCACTCCGCAAAATGAAGTTAGGTAAAGCTGCTGGACATGCTGGTATAGCTCCAGAACTTCTGAAATATATGGGTGATGATGGACAGACTCTGGTAATCAACGCAGCATGGCAGGCAGATAGCCATAATCAATCCTAGTTTTAAGAAGGGAGATAACCAACTTTGCCAAAATAACCGCAGTATATCACTTCTAATGCCTGATTTTCATTATTTCATTTTCAATGTCAGTTGTTGTCAATTATTGTCAGTTGTATGAAAACGGGTAGTAAAGTCTTGTCCTTTGCATCAACTGGCAACATTTGACATCTAAAATGAAATTGCCGACATGTTGGTTATTTGTTTTTGTTTCACAGCCAGATTTTTTGTTAGTTTATAAGATGTAATGCAAACGAAATTAATAGAAACTTCCGAGATGTCAGTTGAGGCAATTGTTTGTTGTCAGTTTATATGACATAGTGAAAACTAGGCATAACTGTAGCTGCAAAAATATACTCGAGAATATTCACTGGAAAATTGAAGAACTATATAAAACATCAACCTGAAGAGGAACAATGTGGCTCTAGACAAACACGTTAATATTCGCGATAAGAAAAATTTCGGAAAAAACCATTGAATTTAATAGGAAAACTCATTGCTGCTGTGCAGACCTCCAGAAATCTTTCGATACGGTAAAATGGCAACAAATATGGGAGGTGCTTCAGAAAAGAAATACTGACAACATATTGATCAGACGAATCAAAAGCTTCTACGAAATAGGTCGAAATTATGTAAGAACCGGAAATACCACATGCGAAGAAATTATGTTTATAATACTGATGGACGACGTAATCAAATTTAATTCAGGGATTCATTTATGCCAACGACGGTAGGAAATTGGAACATGCAACTAGTGAAAGTTTCAATGTTGGCATATGCAGATGACGTGACCGTTGTTACAAAATCCGAGGAATCTCTCCAACAAAACCTTGAAATTTTTGTGAATGACATGATCAGAAAAGACCTCCGTATAAATACAAGGAAAACAGGAATCATGATAATAAACCGCGATAGAAATCATCATCAAATTTACATAGGATCAGAAGCATTAAACCTAGTTGAGCACTTCCGCTACTTGGGAGTCACAATTAGCGAAGACGGAAAAGCAAACAGGGATTTAAATTGCAGAATAGCCAGAACTGTTAATTTATACTTCGCCCTAAACAGAAACTTCATCGGTAAAAGAGATGTTTCAACGGGTACAAAACTTGCTGCATACAACTCCACGTATATACCAACTCTTACGTATGGCTGCGAATCATGGGCGCTTACAACAAAAAATCAAAGCAGAATTCAGGCATCAGAAATGAAATACTTACGAAGTGTGGCCGGTAAAACAAGATGAAACAGAACACGAAACGGCAGAATACGAGCAAACTCAAATACAGAACCGCTGAACAACAAAATCGAACCAATGAGCTAAGATAGTTTGGGCATGTTGCTGGAATGCTAGAGAATGCCAACAAGACCGAGTGCTACGAGAAGCAGAGGAAGAAGAAGAATAACTTGGCAGGACACCATTAACAAAATTCTAACAGAACAAAAAATCGACACAAGATAGATCGAAGTGCTGTTAAAATGTCACCCGAATTCATCGATTTGTTTATTTGTTGTAGTCGTTTGAAGTAAGCAACTTTTGTGTTTCTTAAAAAATGGAAAAAAGCGAATTTCGTGCAGTGATTAAACACTATTATTTGAAAGGGAAAACGGCGAAAGAGACAAAATAAAAGCTCGATAAACATTACGGTGAGTCTGGTCCGTCAGATTACATGGTAAAATGTTGGATCGCTGAATTTAAACTCGGCCGAAGAAGCATTGCAACAATACCATCAACAGGAAGGACAAAAGAGGTGGTTACTGAAGAAAATATCAAGAAAATCAGCCGTTAAAATCTTACCCAAATTCATCGATTAGTTTATTTGTTGTAGTCGTTTGAAGTAAGCAACTTTTGTGTTTCTTGAAAAATGGAAAAAAGCGAATTTTGTGCAGTGATTAAACACTATTATTTGAAAGGGAAAACGGCGAAAGAGACAAACATTACGGTGAGTCTGCTCCGTCGGATCACATGGTAAAATGTTGGATCGCTGAATTTAAACGCGGCCGAACAAGCACTGCAACAATACCATCAACAGGAAGGCCAAAAGAGGTGGTTACTGAAGAAAATATCAAGGAAATCCTCGATATCGTTATGAATGATCGACGAGTCAAGTTACGTGAGATTGTTGAAATGGTAAACATATCATGTGAACGTGCGTTCAACATTTTGCATGAACACTTGCATATGAAAAAGCTATCGGCAAGATGGGTGCCGCGTTTGCTCAGTGTCGAACAAAAACGAGTTCGACAGACCACTTCACAGCGGTGTTTGGACATGATAAGGCGTAATTCTGTTGATTTTTGGCGTCGATTAATAATTGTTGATGAAACGTGGGTTCACCACTACACACCTGAAACCAAAAATCAATCGAAACAATGGGTGGAAGCTGATGGAAGTGCTCCGAAGAAGGCGAAGGCAGTGAAGTCGGCTGGCTACTGTATTTTGGGATGCACACGGAATATTGCTCATCGATTATCTTGAAAAAGGCTCCACAATCACAGGAAAATATTATCGTGCATTATTGGATTAATTGGTTGATGCAATCAAGAAAAAACGACCACATTTAAAGAAGAAAAAAGTGCTCTTTCTTCAAGAGAACGCTCCGGTTCACACAGCATTAGATACGATGCTAAAATTACGTGAAATACACTTCGAATTGATTGATCATACACCTTATAGTCCTGATTTAGCTCATACTGACTTTTTCCTGTTTCCAAACTTGAAAAAATGGCTAGCAGGAAAAAGATTCATCTCAAACGAAGAAGTGATTACCCAAATTAACGCGTATTTTGAGGGGTTCTCGAAATCGTATTATTCAGATGGTATTAAAAAGTTGGAATATCGTCTTAGTAAGTTTGTCGAAGTAAAAGGAGACTATGTTGAGAAATAAATGGTTTTTGAAAATAAAAAATGTTTTCTTCCTACTTAGGTAGCTTCAATATCAATCCGCCCTCATAAGTTTTAGATCCCAAGAATTTGTCAGCTGCTTTTTAAAATATGGCACTAAAAACAAAGGCACTAAAAATAGACGAAATTCTTCCAAATAAGTGGGATATTTCACTTCATTGAGGTATACCCTCATACATATTTATATCAGGTTGTGATTTCGTTTGTACTGTCGAAAAATGAATTTGCGAACCCATAGTGCATATATATATTATTGACCCTCATAACAATTCGATTCGATATAGCGATGTCCGTCTGTCCGTCTAACTGTCGGTCTGTTGAAATAACGCTAATTCATAAAATAGACAATTTACCTTCATAAACTTAGAATAGTATTATTTTTCATTACCTCGAGCAGGTTGGTATTTAAAATGAAGCCATTTGGGCATTATTATGCCAAGATACGACCCAAAATAAATTTCTGTGTTTTTGTTGTAATCTTTTAATATTAAATTTACCAAATTGTTTACTTTTTCAATAAGTCCAAATATTAATATAAATGTAAGGCCCAGATGGATGTTTTGCAAAGATTCGACATAGTCGAACTTAACACTCTCACTTGTTTTGTATTCAGATTTCATGTAGACTAGACTGGTCGCAAAAAATTTTTTCTTTTATTAATATATATGCTGTATAAAATATAGTGGGGCCCAAAGTACCCGAACTATATTTATTTAGGAAAAATATGACTTTTTGATGTGTAAACATCTATACGCGCAGGGGGGTAAATTTCAAAAACAGCGTAACATGTGAGTCGTAAGACAAAATGTGATTGGTGAAAAATTATGATATTATGAGAACCTGTTTGAAAATTAAAAATGAAAAAAAAAAAATGAAAAATAAAAAAAGAAAGATGAAAAATGAAAAAAAAAAAAATTAAAAATTAAAAATGAAAACGAAAAATTAAAAATGAAAAATAAAAAATGAAAAATGAAAAATGAAAAAAAAAATTAAAAATAAAAAATGAAAAATTAAAAATGAAAAATTAAAAATAAAAAATTAAACATGAAAAATAAAAAATGAAAAATAAAAACTGAAAAATGAAAAACGAAATATTAAAAATGAATAATGAAAAATGAAAATTAAAAAAATGAAAAATAAAAAATGAAAAATGAAAAATAAATTAAAAATGAAAAATGAAAAATAAATTAAAAATGAAAAATGAAAAATAAAAAATGAAAAATGAAAAACGAAAAATAAAAAATGAAAATTTAAAAATAAAAAATGAAAAATAAAAAATTAAAAACGAAAAATGAAAACCGAAAAATGAAAAATGAAAAATGAAAAATAAAAAATGAAAAAAAAAAAATTAAAAATGAAAAATAAAAAAAAAATTAAGAATAAAAATGCAAAATAAAAAATGAAAAATAAAAAAATAAAAAGGAAAAATAAAAAATAAAAAATAAAAAATAAAAAATGAATAATAAAAAATTAAAACTAAAAAATTAAAAATAAAAAATGAAACATGAAAAATAAGAAACGAAAAATGACAAACTAAAATTAAGAATGAATAATGAAAAATAAAAAATGAAAAAATTAAAAATAAAAATTGAAAAAAAAATTAAAATTGAAAAATAAAAAATGAAAAATAAAAAATGAAAAATGAAAAATGAAAAAAGAACAATAAAAATGGAAAATGAAAAACGAAGAAAAAAATTAATAATAAAAATGAAAAATAATAAATGTAAAATAAAAAATTAAAAATTAAAATTAAAAAATGAAAAATTAAAATTGAAAAACAAAAAAATGAAAAACTAAAAAAAAAAATTAATAATGAAAAATGAAAAACGAAAAATTAAAAATAAAAAACGAAAAATTTAAAATTAACCGGTTAAAATAATAAATAATAATAAATATTTCTATAATAACAGATCCCCTGCAGTTCATTGCTATAAGTGATACACTTTCTGTTTGATTTTAAGTGTGCTATAAAAAGATCTTTAATTACTAGATGTTTACACATCTCCCCTGCGATCGGACTCACATGATTTTTTTCAGATTTTACGAAAATTTCGTTCTACAGTTTATTTTTTTTCGACAAGTTGTTATATGAATCGATATCAGTACTAAATTATCTTTTCAAAAAGCTATATGACGACAAAATCGAATAAAAACTCTCCAAGAAATAGCAAATGCCCCAGGCCACGTTTGTGCCAAAAAATACTAGGTAATGAAATTTGACGGAAATTTTTTCAACTTTGAGGAATTGGTTAAAGCCAAAAACTCGCTTTTAAAAACTCGCTTTTGAATTTCTAATAAATTTTCTTAAACAAAATTTAAAGAAATTGATCTGGCACTTTAAGATTATGTTAAATACATGCTATAGTTTAACTGTGTGAATTTTTGGGTACACCCTGTGCTGGAATTTTTTTTTCAATGATTTATTTTTGTGGATTTCGAGAAAAATTAGATTTTTGTGTAATGTTTAGTAAATTTTAAGCTGTCTAAATACTTTGTATCAAAAATTTATCTGTTTTCTACTTTTAGATTTTATGTTTATTTTAATAGCCTAGGGTTTCCCAAAAAATAATATGACCCCATTAACCCTTTTGGATTGGGGTCACATATGTCTCCCAGTTAATAAAAGACAGTTTATTCAAAAAATTTAAATATTTTGTAAGTGCTGTTGAATTTTTAGTTGTGACGCTTAAAAAATAGTAACCAAAATTTGGGATAAATCCGAGGACGTTAACCCATTATTTGCCAAGGCCAGCTTTGGATTTTAAAATAATTTTAAGTAAAGATTACCCAAAACAAGTTTTTCTATTTAACTCGATAAAATCCCTGTTTAGAATTTAAGAAATATAATTTGGTTCATTTTTTATTTAACCCTTCAGTGGTCAAAATAATGCATTGTGATATATCTTTGTTGCAATTATCTGCTTATTGCTCGCGAATATAAATTAAAACAACTTTTAATAAATTTTATTATAAAATTATTTTATTTTTAAAAACTGTCTATATTTTTCTAAATAAAATAAGAACATTGTTGAGCTGTAACTCAACATTGTTAAATTAAACTTAATTTTGTTCGGGAAGGATATTATCTTTTGTGTGATTCTATTATCTGGAGTAAAAACTGATATTCTTCTTCACTGTTTGTTAACACTTCATTAAAATCTTTTATGAATTTAACGCCTCTTTCGGCCGAATCGTTTACTACAAATAATTCCTTGCAGAAATTGTAGTTCTTTTTTAAATCTTCAGTAGATTCCCATGTCCCAGAAATACTAAAGCAGCTGAAAAAATTTTTGTTTTTTCTGGGACCCAAATTGGCTTCAATTAATATTAATCAAATTTTCTGGGTTCATGATTTTTTTAGGAGCACATAAGGGTAAGTTTTCGCAAGATATAGCAGAATTTTATTTCCCAATCAATAATAAGGGTTTCGTCTAGTTTACTAGAACAATACATTATTTTTAGGTATTTGCTTTTTTTTTAAATATGCAAAATTCAAAGTTTGGCTTCGGCAAGGAATGGGTTAACGTTGTTCGATTTATTTCAAACTTTTTAGCCGGGAAAACTTGTACTTACAAAATAGTAGAATTTTTTGAATAAATTGTCTTTTATTAGCTTGGGGACATATGTGACCCCAAGTCCAGAAGGGTTAATGGGGCCATATTATTTTTTTTGCAAAACCCTAGGCTATTAAGATAAAATATAACAACTAAAAGTAGAAAACAGATAAATTTTTCATACAAAGTATTTAGAAAAATTACATTTACTGAACATTTCACAAAAATCTAATATTTCTCGAAATCCACAAAAATAAATCATTGAAAAAAAAAAATTCTAGCACAGGGATGTTCCCAAAAATTCACACAGTTAAGCTATAGCATGTATTTAACAAAACCTTAAAGTGCCAGATCAATTTTTTTAAATTTTGCTTAAGTAAATTTTTTAAAACTTGAAAAATGAGTTTTCAAAATTTTATCAAAAAAATTACTCATGTTCGGTCTCATTGCACAATAGGATAACAACGTGGTAATAAAACAATACATCACATCTTAGTGCTTATAAGTATTGAAACCAAAAAACAACTTTGGGTTTAATCAATTTCTCAAAGTTGAAAAAAGTGCCGTCAAATTTCATAACCTACTGTTTTTTTGGCACAACAGTGGTCTGGGGCATTTGCTATTTCTTGGCGAGAATTTATCATTTTTAAAAAGACAATTTAATACTGAAATCAATTCATATAACAACCTATTCAAAAAATTAAACTGTAGAACGAAATTTTCGTAAAATCTGAAAAAAAGTCATATGTTCCCCATATTAACACACTTCGGGCACTTTGGGCCCCACTAGGCACCAGAAAGCACTGCCGGATCGAGCTAAAAAATGGAGACTGCATTTATGACAGCAAATCTCATATTTTAGACAATTAAAGAAACAAATTTTTTGCGACCAGTCTAACGTGGACGCTACAAAAAGTTCTGAAAATTAGCTAAATTTAAAGCTAAGAATTGTGATTACTTTTTGTGATGCCTTCTTATTTTTGGCTGGTTCCCTAATGTAAACCAAAACATATTCACATGTTTTTGTATTCTAAGTATCAACTCCCACAAATTGAACATGTCCTTTTAATACATGTTTTTTGTTTTTTTTGGTTCATTTCTGTAATAGCAAAAAAAAAAAAAAAAAAAAAACGTTTGTTTGTTGTCAGTTATATTGAAAAAAATTTTATATTTTTATACCAGCGTGTGGTATGTTCTATAAAAAGGAATAGAACAAAATTATTAAAGAAGGGAGTTTAATTTTGTTTGGCTTAATTTATGTTTTGAAGGCTAAGTTAGAATTTCTTCATTGCTCTTTTCTTTTTGTCCAGGCTATTTACATACAACAAAAGGAAGTGACAATGAATGGCGTCGTTGGCACATTTGGGTGCCACTGTAATAAATATTAGTGCGGGTGCCATCACACAATACACTACTTAGCTCTCTATAGTCTATAGTTAATTCAAATTGTTGTTACGAGTAGACTAAGAGTACCTAATAAGAAAATGTTTCTATAGCTAGAAAGAATAATAATAGTTTTATATAAACAGCGGAAAAAAAGGACATTTAAATGTTATGCTTCTCATATACATATACATATATATATATACAATATATAAATATATTTGTAGGTGTGTGTATTTCAATGTTTTGTTAATATTTTTTAGTACTTGGTAATACTTTGAACTAGTTACACAAATGAGGTCATTTCTAAACAATATGCCTTTTAAAACAATATGCTCGGGGTATTTTCATTAATTCGAATTTAAGGTGGGTGTGTAATTGCTAAAATTGAAATTCCCCCAAGTAAAAAAGTTTAATATCAAAAAAAATTTTTGGTTCACATTGGATTTTCTATATTTTTTTTATTAAAATATTATTTGACAAGATTGTATAAAATATGATAAGAAAAATGTTTTTATCCAAATATAAACACAAAAAACGAATTTGTTGAAAACCGAATTTTGACAATACCATTTACGACCATATTAATCTGTAATTTAGAAATAAAAGTGCAATGTTTAAGGCAATAGATTTTGTAAATAAATGCGATTGTATGCGATTGCAACCATTTATCGGTATAGCCCATTTCAAATATATAATTGCAGTAATATTTTTAAATTTATTTATTTCGCAGTTATAAATTAAAAATAAATAAAATCTTAAATCTCAATCCAGTTAACTACTGACTGCACTTCTTATACCACTTGATGATAAATAATGACTCGTAGAAAACAAAGGGTGAAAAGAAAAATTTATTTATACAAATATATTAAATTGAAAAATAATACTGAACAAACTATTTGAGAAGTTTTTAATGCTGAAACGCATGGCTTTCGGTAGGGATGCTCCACAATAACTAATCCTCGTTGGCTACTTTAGTAAACCACTGATGCTATACACCAGGGGTGCGCACGGTTTTTAGCTGGTTAACCACACAGACCATTGGAGGGCCAAATTTTTTTAACTAATTTTTTTCGTTTTTATTTATAAGTCCTATAGTATATTAGGCATATTTCTAAAAATATTCAGAAAGTTGGATTTATGTATATTTCATATCAAAACTTCAAACTGAAGGAGTAATTTTGATGTGTAAACGTCTATACGCGCAGGGGGGTAAATTTCTATTTCACAATACAATCACAAAAACAACGTATCATGTGATACGTTATGACTTATGATTGATTGTGAAAAAATTATGATATGTAATAACCTGTTTGAAAATGAAAAATAAAAAGTGAAATTTGAAAAATAAAAAATGAAAACTGAAAAATAAAAAATGAAAAAAAAAAATTAAAACTGAAAAATGGAAAATGAAAAATGAAAAATAAAAAATGAAAAATGGAAAATTAAAAATTAAAAAATAAAAAATGAAAAACAAAAATGAAAAATGTAATATGAAAAATAAAAAAGAAACATGAAAATGAAAAATGAAAAATGAAAAAAGAAAAATTAAAAACGAAAAATTAAAAATGAAAACTGAGATTAAAAAATGAAAAATATAAGATGAAAAATAAAAAATGAAAAATAAAAAATTTAAAATGAAAAATAAAAAATAAAAAATGAAAAATGAAAAATCAAAACTAAAATATAAAAAATAAAAAATTACAAATGAAAAATAAAAAATGAAAAATAAAAATGAAAAATTAAAAATGAAAAATGAATAATAAAATGACAAATGAAAAATAAAAAATGAAAAACGAAAAATGAAAAATAAAAAATAAAAAATGAAAAATAAAAAATAAAAAATGAAAAATGAAAAATGAAAAATGAAAAAATTAAAAATAAAAAATTAAAAACAAAAATGGAAAATGTAATATCAAAAATAAAAAAGAAACATGAAAATGAAAAATGAAAAAAGAAAAATTAAAAATAAAAAATTAAAAATTAAAAACGCAAAAATTAAAAATGAAAACTGAGATTTAAAAAATGAAAAAAATAAGATGAAAAATAAAAAATGAAAAATAAAAAATTGAAAATGAAAAATAAAAAATAAACTATAAAAAATAAAAAATTACAAATGAAAAATAAAAAATGAGAAATTAAAAGTGAAAAATTAAAAATGAAAAATGAATAATAAAAATGACAAATGAAAAATAAAAAATGAAAAATGAAAAATGAAAAAAGAAAAATGAAGAATAAAAAAATTAAAAATAAAAAATGAAAAATTAAAAACGAAAAATTAAAAATGAAAACTGAGAATTAAAAAATGAAAAATATAAGATGAAAAATAAAAAATTAAAAATAAAAAATTGAAAATGAAAAAATATAAAATAAAAAATGAAAAATGAAAAATCAAAAATAAAATATAAAAAATAAAAAATTACAATTGAAAAATAATAATTTAAAAAAAAATTAAAAATTAAAAATGAAAAATGAATAATAAAAATGACAAACGAAAAATAAAAAATCAAAAAAGAAAAATTAAAAATGAAAAATAATATTAAAAAATGAAAAATATAAGATGAGAAATAATAATAAAAAATTAAAAATAAAAAAATGAAAATTGAAAATTCTGTGGTTTTCTGGAATAACCGCGTATGTCCATTTTTGTCAGTTTTGAGTTAACGATGCCAAATATTTTTAACGCTCTTTACATGTGTTCAATTTTTTTTTTATGTTGACCATTTCTGAGTTTTTTCTTTAAATTACGACGTAACTTAAATGTTTATTAAATTAATTTGCAGCACTGACGACGTATCGTTTGATCGCTGACAAATTATTTTCTCAGAAAACAACACATAGCGACATACATTGTTATTAATGAAAAAAATGCAAAATAATTTTGGAATAGTTTTCCGTTTATAACCACTTATAAAAACTTCTGTGCTTATTTCTGTTATTTTTTGTCACTATTATTCTTGATACGTTGTTATGTTCGCATCCTAAGTCCCGTTAACTTTTTGTTGACGAACAAAAAATCCATTTTTCAAGCAACAACAATTATGTCTACATGGTGTAACGAGTTTTCTAAAAAGAAAAGGCGAACTGGTATAATTCTGTTGGGGCAGGGCTACCTATAGGAACCGGCCGTGCTCAGGGCTGGGAGTGTGTTCTTGCCCCATCGGAACTATTTATACGTTAGATGAAAACTTAATTTAGGTAGCAGAGTATCAAATCAAATAAAAATACCAAAATGATGACATAAAAGAAACATACAAAAAAAAAATTGTTGATATAAATGCAGTAGCTAGTTGTAATTGCTACTCACTCATATACCCACCTACCTTGCTGACTGTAGAGCATTCGGTAGTCAGCCCATATCGAAAATAAAATTTATACTTACATCCCTATATTGACTTCACCTTTCGTATTAATTACACAAAAATTTATAGTTTCATATTGAAAATCTTCATTTCACAAATTAATAAAATAAAAAAAAAATCTAAATTTAAGTTATAGTAATGAATGTAAATTATAAAATTGTCATAAAAAAAATTATTATCAAATTATTTGAAGTTAAAAAAAAATATAATTTTAACAATGAGAATGGTCACCTTTTTAATTTAACACATTATATTCAAATATTTAATTCATTTGAAAAGACAAGAAAAGCTCAAAGTAATTATAAATTTAAATTTGCAAAAATAATGTTTGACGTTTATAATGTCAAAATTTATTTTAAATGTCTATTTTATTATGATAAATTTTACTTTTCAAAATCCTCTCAATTTAATAAAAACAAAAATTTCAGACATTTTATTGGGAGGGAATTTATATATGTATGTGTTTTTCCCCTTTTTTTTTCTTTTTTGTGTAATAAAAATTTGAAAATTAACAATATACAAATTTAATGTAACTTACATTTTATACAAAGTTATCTGCAGGCGCCGGCAGACGTAGAGGATGTTGTTACTGTTAAACTTTAAATTAAATATCAAATTTCAAATTTTGTGTATGTGAAATAATAAAATTTAAAATATAATTATGAATTTATTTGAAGTTATGTAATTAAATAAATTAAATGTAAATTATTAATTAGATTATTTTGTTGATTAAGCTAAAAGAATTAGATTTTAGATTTAAATAAATAAAAGCAAGAATAATTGAATTTTAAGCAAAAAAAAAATAAAAATAAAAAAAAGTTATAAAATTTAAATTTATATATCGATTTCCCGTTAAGACTCAATAGTCACTTGTAATTTTATTTTCAGAATTGTGTGAATTCTTACGAATATTTTACCATGCAAATAGAATATCTTGTAATGTCCTTGTTAATCTTGATATTTTTGTGTTGTGGAAAATTAACTTTGGTGATATATTCTTGTTATCTTGAAGGCCCCAAATTTTAGAAGTCGGAAATGATTTTATTTTTGTGTAAGCCTTTTGGCTACGCAAAAAGAATATATAGGACACACACAAGTAATCCTATTTTAATATAAACAAAATTGTAAGAAAGTTGTTCGTAACAAAAAAAAAAATATCACATATATATATCACATATATCACGTATATAATTACCTTGGCCTTCGTCTTTCTTATTATTATTTTCATAAAATTTATGAATATTTATCATAAAGAAAAAAAATTACAACAAAAACAATTAATTTTTCTTCTGACAATATTCGCTGAGTAAAATTAATTATTTTCCACTAATTATTCACTTGGTGTTCACTCTTTGAAAATTTTCCACTAATGAACAATATCTTTCCTTTCCAAATTTGACAAATAAAAAAAAATCGACAACAGATAGAAACTATATTGACTAGATTAAAAATAAGAAATAAAAAATCAAGTAAAAAAAAAATTTCAACAACATACGCGGTTATTCTAGAAAACCACAGAATTGAAAATTGAAAACTTAAAAAAAAAAAAAAAAAAAAAAAATGAAAAATAAAAAATGGAAAATGAAAAATGAAAAACGAAAAATGAAAAATGAAAAAATGAAAAATAAAAAAATTAAAAACGAAAAACGAAAAATGAAAAATTAAAAACAAAAAATGGAAAATAAAAAATTAAAAATTAACCGGTTGAAATAATAAATAATAAAAAATATTTTTATATGAGCAGAGCCCCTGCAGTTGATTGCTAAAAGTGATACATATATGACTCTTTCTGATTGATTTTAAAAAAGTGCCATACAAAAATCTTTAATTACTAGATGCTTACACATCTCCCCTGTAATCGGACTCACATGATTTTTTTTTTTAATTTTTAATGTTTTTTATTTTTTTTTTAAATTTTTAATTTTAAAAATATATTTTTACTTTTGAATATTTCTGTTTTACGATAAATATGTTTTGCCTATTTAATTAAAATTCGGTTCTTAATTTGTAACATATGAATTTATGAGCTCTTTTTAATGGGCATTGGTTAAATTAGTACGATGTTTATTTTTTTTAAATTTCATAGTAGAAAACATTGCCTCAATATTGTAAGTCGTACCAAATGATATGCTACTGTCTTTAGTTTTTAATATTTTGTCATAGGCACATATTACCAAAATTGATTCAAGGTGTTAGATTTATGTGCAATAGTTAAGCTTAAATCAGATTGCGATTCTAGCAACTCCATTTCACCTTAATCTTTATTAAAAAGAATGACTTTAGCAACATTTAAGCCCCTTTTAACTACATCTACGACTACTTCAAAGGGTTTTTTAAAAAAAATTTAGTTGAATCATGCATACCTTTTAAATCAGAAAATCTGTCTTACGAGTATTAATTTATCCTGCTATTAAGTTATCCTGTCTTTGACCCGTTTTATTGGGCCTGCGGTAAAAATTAAATTATGGATTTATTTTTATATACTAAAACTCTTTAAGCAAGAACCATATTTTATTATACCGATCAACTCAGAATCAGTTCATGAGCCGATTTAGCGATGTCCGTCCGTCCGTCTGTGTAAACCTGGTAATCAAACTACAGATCGCTAATGTACATATATTTTGGTGAAATTTGGTATATGAGCTTCTATTACCCATAGTCCCCACTCAAATGACATCTATGATATCAACTTAAATTGCCATTATATCCAAATTATCAGAAAGATCTCAGTGAAATTGGGTTTGTGTGTGTTTATTACACCCACTAATGAGTAGTCCAAAAGTTAACCACATATAAATCTGATTCCCGAACTTCAAATAAATCTATCAGAAGCAAAATATTGCACAAATTTTTATCGAATTAGGTTTGCATATATTTTTGCAAAAAATAAGTGACTACCAAATATAATCAAGAGCGGTCCATTTTCCGACCTAGTTTCCATATAAATATAGCATCCGATATGAACTTTTTCAGATCTACAGGCAAAAAATTAATCAAAATTCCACTCAGATTTGGTTTATGCTTAGTTGGACTTAAGACCAAATTTACCAGTTGAAAGGTGCCAGTTTTCCCATTTTTTGTTGGTTTTTCCCACCAAAGGCTCGAATTAAAACAAATTTTATTCTTGTCCGATGTTTGTGTCTCTGGTGGAATCTACATATCAAATTTCATGTTCCTAAATTACTTTGTAAATAAGATACAAAAAGGTACACTTTTACACTTACGGGCCGTTTGCCCCCTTAACATCCGGTGTTATCTGGTGTTTCTATTTCCAGTGGAATTCACAAACTACATTTGATACTCTTTTGTTTAGAAGATACCAAATATACAATTTTTCCCCTTATTGGCCGTTTTCCCATCCCCAGCCGTTAGAATTACCAACAAATTCACCCTTGACTGATGTCCACGAATGAGGTGGAGTCTGTATACCAAAATTCATATACACATATATGAAGATGCAAAAAAGTACCGCTTTTACCCTTTTTGGCTGTTTTCCCCCCTTAACATCCTAAATTTCAAAAGTTTTCCTCTCATATTATGTTTCTATCTCTAGTGGAATCCAGAAACTATACTTTATATTCGTTTATTTAGAAGATAACAAATATAAAATTTTTCCCCTTTTTGGCCATTTTTCGTCCACTAGACGTAAGAATTACCAAGAAATTCATACTTGACTGATGTCCCGTATTCGGTGGAGTCTGTTTACCAAAATTATATAGATTTATATGTTAAGAAGATCCAAAAAGGTACCATTTTTATCCTTTTATACATATATAAATATCAAAAGGAATTTGCATTATAAGGTTCTAAAACCGTTCATAAATGTAGCAAATTATTTACCTAAAAATTTCATGATTTATTTAAGACTTTTATAACGTTAATATAAATTTAATATTCATGTCTAAGTCTGAGATAAAAAAATGTAATGAAATTACTTACCTTACAGTTAAATCTGAAATTAAATATAAATAATAGAAAATGTTAATAATGTTTGTTAAAATAAAATGTTGTAAGAAAAAACACATAAATTTAGTATCATTTAAGCTGTAGAGTGGTGGGAGTGATATAAGCAATTTCACCGCTTTTAGATGCAAAGAAATACTTAACAAAATATATATACAAAAAAAAAAAAAAACAAAAAAATGAGACGAAATAAATAATGCTTCCTTAGTTAAGAAAAATCTGTGGAAAAATAAAATAATGATAGTAATTCCCCAAAGAAATGGAAAAATGTATACGTACATATATATAAAAATGTTAATAAAAAAAAAATATGTACGATATTTGTATATAAAAGAAAAGTTAAAAAAAAACAGAACAAAACAATATAAATAAATACCACCCCACTAAAAAAAAAGTAAAACATTAAACCCAACAAACACACTGATACAAACATAAAAGGGATATCACTTTTTTTATTTAAGTAAATTTTTTTTTTATGTTTTTCTTGTTCATTCAGAGGACAAAATGGAACTGAACATCCACATCTTGTATACTGTATACAAATATTTAGACAAAGAATTCACGAATGAAATTTTTTATTTTTTTTAATACTTTTACTTCAATATTTGGAAATCAACAAAATAATTAAGTAAGCTATTTAGTAATAAAGAAGAAAATTTTTATTTATAATAAATAACTTATTGGATCTTTTCTTACGTATTAAAATTACTTTCTGAATTTTTCGATGTCAGTTTTTATATTATGGGATCGATTTTACTGGAGAAACTAAAGGTATTAACTTTTGGTTTATGTTGAGTCCAATTGAAATTAGCTCTTGAACATTTTCGCGGAATATTTTAAGACAATTTTAGTCAACTGTTTTGGAACTATTATATTTAAAAAAAAGATTTAAATTCTTTCAAATGCAGGAATTTTCGTCAGATAACGTATGAATCTAGTATTTGTTATACACCCTGTGACTTTTTAATTGAATACGTGAATCGTGAATCGCATATGCACTCGAGGAAAAAAGTGTGCTGCATGGATTAAAGCTGGTTTTGAAGCGATTGGAGCAATAGTTTATATTTTATTGAGGTTTAATGACGTTTAGTACGTGGATTAGTGAAAAGGGCCTACGGACCTTATTCTATTATTAGAATAATTTTGTTTTTTTGTTAACTGTATTTATTCTTTTCAATTGAGTGTGTAGAATAGCCATTTGTATGTTAAAATAAGACTTGCTACATTGGCGTAAGGGAAACAATTCGAAATGCCAGGGAAGTAAGAATTCGCCAAGTTCTACAAAAAAAAAAACGGAATGGAAAACAATCACTCTAAAAGAGTTCGATTAATTTTTAGCTATCGTTTTGTAAGCTGCCCAACCCATGCTCCAATGTACAAAGCCGCATTATCATACGATCAAAAAATGCATTCGCTTTGATTACACAAATATGCGACGGGAGCAATTAATCTACAGTAAAACTGCTGCAATTGGCGATATTTGGCAAATGTTGAAAGCGAATTTGGTGGCAGCTTATTCCGAGCAATTATTCCCATATAGAGGCTGCACATGGTTTACACAATGTATTCCGTCTAAGCCAGCCAAGTACGGTATGTGGGCTGTGCGATTCGAAATAATTTGATCCCCTCAAAGGAATGATTTACTTTCGGAAGTTGCCTAAATCCATTCGCATAATCGCCGGAAATACAACATCTCTAATCTTAGACAACACACCACTGGAATAGTTGCCGGGGGTTCCGAAATAGTTATCAATAACAGGATGAAAAAAGAAAGACAAGTATTTGGAGCCTTGAACAACATCCAGAAATCATTACAAATTAAACTAGCACCAAAATACGTATATTTAACTGTAATGTAAAATCTGTATTGCACTATGGGTGCGAAACATGGAACATATCTGCAAGACCTATTGGCAAAATCCAGGTATTTATAAACAGATGTCTTAAGCGAATCTTACGAATCCGTTGGCCAAACATAATCTCGAACCAACATCTATACGAAAGATATGAAACTAAAAGCAGGAAGTGGCGTTGTATAGGAAATATTGCCAAAGAAGCACTTCAATGGAACTCACAGGGTAGCCGATGTAGACGCTTATACAACGTGGAATGCATTAAAATTATTAGCATTGAGAAGAAGTGATTTTGTTGTGGCCCTATGTTCCACATAGGAACTTCGATAATAATAATAATTAGTGGAAAGATATGTGAGTATAGGCCGCATAATTTACGCTGACAATTTTTTCTACACGTTGGATGTGGCGCGTACATTGATAATGTGGCACGTACTGTTATTTGAATCATCGAAGATATTTTTGCAGAATTCAAATAATTTGTTATATCTTATATTTTTGCGTTTTTTTTTTTTAAATATCATACAACCAGAATGTTAAGTTTAGTAAGCAGAACTATTAGATAATATTTGCTCGTATAAGAGTATTCTTTATGTAGCAAATAAATTATTGTCTTTTAAATAAATAAAAAATCTATAAAGAAAATTATACTTTGAGGCAAGTACTGTGAAAAGATATTTTATTTTGAAAAGTTAATAATCAAGAACAAATGAGCTTACTGTTATCGTAAGTATATTTAACTACATATACAGTGACTTCCAAAATTGTGCATAAAAACATAGAATTTAGAATATCTTTCAATAAAAGTTGTTTATAACAACAATTTATTAATCTTTTTTTTACATTGAATTCAGTACATATTGCCTTTAAAAAAGTTAAACAAAATATATAGAATTCCTCCGTGACTGTGGGTGACTGTATGTGACTATCTTAAAATAAATCTTTGGCCACAACAAGTCTAATGAGAAAGTTTCAGATCCATAGGATGAGGGGAAGTGGGGTTTTAATCTCTCAGTGACTGTGCGTGACTATGTCAAAGTTAATCTTTTTTTCACAGCAAGTCTATCGAGCAAGTTTCAGATCGATCGGAGAGGGGAAATGACATTTAGATCACTCCGTGACTGCGCGTGACTATGCGTGACTGTGCGTGACTACCCCAAAGTTAATCTATAGTCACAACAAAAGTATGGACCAAGTTTCAGATTGATCGTATGAAGGAAAATGACATTTAGATCACTCCGTGACTGTGCGTGACTATGCGTGACTGTGCGCGACTATGCCAAAGTTAATCTTTTTTCACAGCAAGTCTATCGACCAAGTTTCAGAACGATCGGATAAGGGGAAATGGGTTTTAGATCACTACGTGACTGTGCGTGACTATGCGTGACTGTGCGTGTCTATGTCATAGTTAATCTTTTACACAGCAAGTCTATGGACCAAGACTACGGACCAAGTTTCAGATCGATCGGATGAAGGAAAATTACATTTAGATCACTCCGTGACTGTGCGTGACTATGCGTGACTGTGCGCGACTATGTCAAAGTTAATCTTTTTCCACAGTAAGTCTATCGTCCTAGCTTCAGATCGATCGGATGAGGACAAATATGTTTTAGATCACTACGTGACTACGCGTGACCATGTGTGACTGTGCGTGACTAAGTCAAAGTTAATCTTTTTCCACACCAAGTATATGGGCCAACCTTCAGGCCGGTCGGATCAATGAAAATGACATTTAAATCACTCCGTGACTGTGCGTGACTATACGTGACTGTGCATGACTATGTTAAACTTACTACTTTTTCACAGCAAGTCTATCGACCAAGCTTCAGATCGATCGGATAAGGGGAAATGTGTTTAACATCACTACGTGACTGCGCGTGACTATCCGTGACTGTGTGTGACTACCCCTAAATTAATCTATAGTCACAACAAGACTATGGACCAAGTTTCAGATCGATGGGATGAAGAAAAATGACATTTAGATCACTCCCTGACTGTGCGTGACCATGCGTAACTGTGCGTGACTAAGTCAAAGTTAATCTTTTCTTCGCAGCAATTGTATGGAATAAGTTTCAGATCGATTGGATGAGGGGAAATGACATTTAGATCACCCCGTGGCTGCGCGTGACTATGCGTGACTGTGCGTGACTACCCCAAAAATAATATTTAATCACAACAAGACTATGGGCCAAGTTTCAGATCAATTGGATGAGGGGGAATGGGGTCCACCCACGACAGACAGACAGAGAGTATGAGTTAAAAGAAAGAGTTTAAAAATAGGTGTGATCACCTTTAATTTTTATGACAAGGTGGAGCCTTTTTGGAATACTATTTTTTAAATTTAGTAAAATTAACCTATTTTGGACCATTCCTCATTCGCCACTGTCCAAAGCTCCTCTAGATTTTTTGGAACTGAACTTCTCGATATAATTTTCTTTTTTAAGATGTTCCATAAATTTTCTATTGGATTGAGGTTCGGTGATTGTGGGGGCCAATCCATACACTTAATATTATTCTCCTAAAGCCACTTAGTGGTCATCTTGGCTTTATAATGTTCTGCCTTCGTTATACCATCGCCTAACTTTTCTCCTCGGAAGCAACCCCAGATCATTAAGGAACCTCCTCCAATTTGCATTGTCTCTTGAATATTAGGCGATGTGTTACCTACTTTTGTATCACATCATGACCAAACCCTGCCATCGGAGCCTAATCGATTTATTTTTCATTCGCTGGATCATGTTACTAGGTTCCAATGCTCAACTGTCCAATCAACATGCTCTTTTGCGAATTTAAGACGAGTAGCCCGGTGCTTGGTTGATAAAAGCGGCTCCTTAATTTTTGTTTTTGCTCTCATTCCGCTCTCTTTGAGACATCTACGAATTGTCTGATTGTACCAGTGCTGTTCAAAAATAAAAATGTAGTTCTGTTGGTGAGAACATGAGAATTGCACTTTAAAAAATGTTCAATTGGTTCATAGCAGTGTTAGTATCTGTATGAATTTATTTTTATTGAAAATATGAAACTGTTAATGTTGTATGTAAAACTGTTTTAAAGCAATAAAAATTAAACAAAAATACAATTTTTGAAAATAAAATAAATACATATACACATTAGGCTGGCTTTTTCATTCTATAAAAACCAAAAAGTTGGAGATTTTTTCAATCAATGTTAATGATTTCATTGTATTCACATATTAAAAAATATCTTTAACATGTTATCCTGTTAAAAAAAATTAAAAAATTCACTTTTGAGAAGGAAGAAAAAAATACATTCAATGAATGAATGAATGAACGATCAGACTCAAATTTTTAAAATCATTTAAACTTTTTAATAATTCTTATAGATCTTGTATTATAAATTTTTCAATATTTAATCCTTCGAGACAGTTGTGTATTAGTAAAACATTTCTTAAAGTTACTTAATGCGTTAGAACAAATAAATTTTAAATCTGAAACAAATGCTCACAATTTTTATTTGTCGATCTTGGTTTCCAATTTGATCAAACATTCTTTTAATTTTTCACTAAAATTTGTTTTTTTTTTTAATCAAACATCTTTTCTTTTTCATTTATATTATTTTCCTTAAATGCTTTATAACAAATGCATTTATAATAATTATTTTCTAAAAAATTAAAAAAGCTTATTTTCGATCTTTATCATTTTAATGATTGAGTTTGAAGTTATTCAGGCTCAGACTTAACTTTTTACCAAACAAACTATCTACTGCTTTTTGTTACTGATGAGGGTTGGTGACTCTTCCCGAAACAGCTGTATAACCAGTCATGCAGAATATAGATCAATTTTTGAAACAAATGTGCAAACAATTTTTGCTTTATTTACAGTAAAAACATTTGATCTTGAGCCTGAATAACTTCAAACTCAACACATTTATACTCATAAAATATTTTTCGTATATTACTAATATATTTTTCAGTGTATTCAAAAAACATTCATCGCTATTTTAGTAATGACTAAATGCAAGAGCGTAAGAATACATGTGAGTTGAGCAGGGACAATTGTTTGAACAGCACTGGATTGGACACATCAATTTGTAGAGTTTCCCTTAGTTCTTTATTGGCATCTGTATCATTCTCAATGGCTCCTGACAGTACAAAACGTCTCACTGTGCTCTTTGTATGTGAATTGAGTTTGGGTTGCCGTCCACCTTTATTCTTTTTAACGACGTCACCGATACTTTCCCGAAGCTTTGTAACAAACCCAACCATATTTTTCTCTAATTCCACGCACAGACTTGCCGCTTAAAATACCGTTTTTTGTGTCTTTTTCAATTTGAGTTGGGATAACTTTAGGCATAGTTATTTCGGCTAAAACAATTTATAATATTAAAAGGCTAGGCGATTTCTTGTGACTGATGTTTTGTTCTACCCCCGATGTTGACCAAACGTATATTATTTGGAAGGTATTTCGTTTTAGCCGATTTACAGATTTACAGATTTTTAAATTTTTTCCTTTATTTTGAGTAAATTGCATTTAAAGTTGCTACTAACACATACATAAAATTATACAATGCTATGTGTGTGTTTATTAAATTTGTTAATGTGTTTGTAATAAAAATGAGTTTGTTTTTTGTGTTGATTTGTGAATTGGCTGTAATTGATTTTCATACTTTTAGGGTCTTTATTTAATGAAAAAATAAAATTTCTTAGAATTTGCGCTCGAAATTCGAGGGCTGGAATCTGCTAGTATATATAAATCAACTTAAAAAATATACATTCCAAATACCTTAAAATAAAATATGATTAATTTTAAATTGTTTTGATGTTTTGTATTTAATGCAACTAAACGGAGTCATGTAAAAACTTAAATGACTTATTAGTTACACAAGTGTTCAGAAATATTTTAAGATAATGGTATAAATTACGGAACAATACAATTGTTTTTCAACGCTGAACATATATGTATGACTAGTACACCAACAAACATAAAAAATAGCATAAACTAATGCACCATTTATTGAGCACTTTATAATTCTTGTAATACAAAAAAAAATATATTTTTTTATGAACAGTTTTGGAAGTCACTGTATGTTTGATTTCCGTATAGAACAATTTCAAAATTGTTCAATTTACTTTAATTGTTTTTTTGCGTGAATTGTTATTTTTGATTAATAAATAATTTAACCCATAAAAACAAAATTTTTATTAAAACTCTTTCTTTCCTTATGCATATGAGTTTTGAATATATCCGTGACTGTGCGTAACTGTGTGTGACTATCTTAAAATTAATCTTTGGTCACAACAAGTATATGCACAAAGTTTCAGATCCATCGGATGAGGGGAAGTGGGGTCTTAATCGCTCCGTGACTGTGCGTGACTAAGTCAAAGTTAATTTTTTTTTCACAGCAAGTGTATGGACCAAATTTCAGATCGATCGGATGAGGGAAAATGACATTTAGATCACTCCGTGACTGTGACCATGCGTGACTGCGCGTGACTAAGCCAAAGTTAATCTTTTTTCACAGCAATTGTATGGACCAAGTTTGAGATCGATCGGATGAGGGGAAATGACATTTAGATCACTCCGTGACTGTGCGTGACCACGCGTGATTGTGCGTGAGTAAGTCAAAGTTAATCTTTTTTTCACAGCAAGTGTATGGAAAAAGTTTGAGAAGAGGGGAAATGACATTTAGATCACTCCGTGACTGTGCGTGACCACGCGTGATTGTGCGTGAGTAAGTCAAAGTTAATCTTTTTTTTCACAGCAAGTTTACGGACCAAGTTTGAGATCGATCGGATGAGGGGAAATGACATCTACATCACTCCGTGACTGTGCGCTACCACACGTGGCTATGCGTGACTACCCCAAAATTAATCTGTAGTCACGACAAGGCCAAGTTTCAAATCAATTGGATAAGGGGGACAGACAGACAGACAGAGAGTATGAGTTAAAAGAAAAAGTTTAAAAATGAGAAAATATCAATGAATTTTTGGTTAGTCGAAGACTTTTATAAAGCTATTGGTCAATGAAAAAAAAAACGAATAATTGATAACTCTAGTACCAATATTTTATCCAGAAAAAATCAATAAATATCCACATGAGTTAAATAGATGCTATTTTTGCAATCCGAATATGGTGAAAAGTTGAATTGTCACAAATTAATTTAACAAGGGATCTCATGAAATACATTCTAACTAGTGCTTAGGATTCCATGATAAATAATTTCTTTGGAATAGGTATTTTTAACAACGATTTTGAATGATAGCAATTTCTACATGATGTTGCGAAGATTTCAAAGGATAGTGTTTTCATAATAACTCTGTAGTGACATCTTTAACTTATTCCTGCCACTACATGAAAGTGTCGAAAATTTCTAATGGAACTTTCAACATTAAGAGAATTTACAAGTTTTGGAATTGTCTAAATTTTTAGAATTTCCATTTTCAAAAAATCGAACGTAAAACAAAACAGAGCTTGGTCCACAATCCCAATATCGTGATAAAGCTAAAAGTTACATCCCTAAGAGATGGGTATAAATGCAACAATAAATACTTGAAGCTTTAAATTCAACACAATGGACAAGCAACAAACATAAATCCTTAACACACACACACTTACAACAAAATATGCAGCACATAACTATACTAAAATATACAAACAATCACACACACAAAACAATACAAAAAGGATACTTTAACCAAAAATAAGAAAAAAATTAAGAAAAAAGAAACTGTAAAAAAGTTATACGAGTATCAGGAAAAAATCACTGGTAGCATATAATATTGTATTGTTTACATACAAACATCCAAACATGAGACTTAAAAGAATTTACCAATTCAAAACAAAATATCATTTTACAAATTAACACAAAATTTTTTTGGTAAATCAAGTGGGCGTGAATACACACACAGTGAATTTTTAATATCAAATATGTGAAGTATTATGACGGCAAAAGTTCTCAAACTTGGTATGAGGACCAGTGGGCGTAGTGTTCTCTATATAAAGAATATCTCTAATACCATGTATCTGGAGTATGAAAATCAATTGATGTTTTCTGAAATTCAATTGATGCTTTCTGAAAGTCAATTGATGTTTTCTGAATTACAATTGATACTTCCTGAAACACAATTGATATTTTCTGAAATTCAGTTGATGTTTTCTAAAATTCAATTGATACTTTCTGAAAATCAATTAATGTTTTCTGAAACACAATTGATACTTTCTGAAATTCAATTGATGTTTTCTGAAATACAATTGGAAAAGGTGCAGTAATTAAAAAAATAATGTGAGTCCGATCGCAGGGGAGATGTGTAAACATCAAGTACTTAAAGATTTTTTTATAGCACTTTCTTAAAATCAAACAGAGAGCGTATCTGTTATTATTATTATTATTATTTATTATTTTAACCGGTAAATTTTTAGTTTTTCGTTTTTTATTTTTTATTTTTAATTTTTCGTTTTTCATTTTTCGTTTTTAATTTTTCATTTAATTTTTTTTTTAATTTTTTATTTTTAATTTTTTCATTTTAATTTTTCATTTTTTATTTTTAATTTTTTATTTTTCATTTTTTATTTTTAATTTTTCTATTTTTATTTTTCATTATTCATTTTTAATTTTAGCTTTTCATTTTTATTTCTTATTTTTCATGTTTCATTTTTTATTTTTAATTTTTTATCTTTATTTTTTAGTTTTAATTTTTTATTATTCATTTTTTATTTTTGATGTGTAACCATCTATACGCGCAGGGGGGTAAATTTCTATTTGACAATACAATCACAAAAACAGCGTAACTCATATCGGTGTGAGCTGAAGCAGATAACGCTGTGTGACTTATGATTGTATTGGTGAAAAATTATGATATGTTCTTTTCTAAACATTTTCCAACTGTCTTTCATTCGGTGTTTAGCAGTTGAATAGAAGGGTTGTGTTTTTAACAAGTGCGGTTGATCGATAGTGATAGAGTGAATATTGTGAAAATAATTAAGACAGTGACTTTAAATTAACCTTGAGATTTATTTGTTTGGGTGCTCCGCTGAACATTTGTAAAATCGGTGTCTCAAAAAT
This sequence comes from Cordilura impudica, assembly GCA_963682025.1. Lineage (NCBI taxonomy): Eukaryota > Metazoa > Arthropoda > Insecta > Diptera > Scathophagidae > Cordilura > Cordilura impudica. Next base: position 25,376,808 of record OY821519.1, on the reverse strand, counting down.
CTCCGGCCAAAAGTGTGGTTAGAGACGGTGACGTATAGAAGATATACACTAGCGCCAATATTGACTCTAGCGGCGAGTAGTGAAACTAAAGTCTATTCCCGGTTTCCGTTTCCGGTTTCCAACTTCCGGCTTCGGGTCGTCCATTTCCGGTTTGTGTCTCGGCTAAGTCCGTTTCCGGTTGGTGTCTCGGGTGTGACCGGTGTGAGACTCTGCTAACTACCGTCATAGTTAGTAGTAGTACTGTGGTGAGCGGGTTGCGTATACATAACAACTTTTATAAACTATTAAGTATACGCAACAGTACTGATTGTTCGTTCGATTTATTAAAAGAATTTTTGTCCGTCCTTCCGTCGGTGTGTCCGTCCTTCCGCGGACGTGTCTGTCCTTCCGTGGACGTGTCTGTCCTTCCGGTAAGGAGTCAGTACTTTCGTCGACGTTCCGTCCTTCCGTTGATGTGTCCGTCCTTCCACTGAAGTTTCCGTACTTCCGTCGACGTGTCCGTCCTTCCGTCAACGTCCGTCCTTCTGTAGCAGTTTCTCAAGGTTAGTACTTAGTAGTTAAGTTGTGAGATGCCGCCGCCGCCCAGAAAGCGGGCCGTGAAGCCGAAAGGTGACGCTTCGGACATGGCGACTACCGATGGGTGTGGTACTGGTGCACCCCCGGCGGGTGGTAGTCTGCTCCGTCACACAGAGAGCGAGTTGTCGAGCACGGAGATGGACGAAGAAATTAAGAGGGTCAAATTTGGTTCTCCGAAGAAGCCGGCTTCGCCTAGATTTAGGCGTCCTGCTGCTGTTGTTGCTGCTGGTGCTGCTGCTGGTGTGGATGGTAATCAACGACAAGGCGTCTGCTGCCACCAGTAGAAAGACGCGTGACCGTATTAGGGCCCGGCCAGTACGTGAAGCTGGCATGGTTGGTAGAATGAAGGAGGTAAGCGCCGATTTGTTGGAGCTGGTAATGGCTGATGGCGTTGATGCGCGGTTGGCCAAGGCGGTTATGGGGCATGCTGGCGTATATGAGCAACTGCTCTTTAATTTAATCGCCGAGAACGAACGGCTGAAGGGGCGATTGGAGGTGTACGAGGGCGGTAAAGTGGCTGGCGTACAGGCAGTGGCTTCTAAGGGTCCCGTAAGGCCCCAGATGGCGGTTAGGCGTGGTAAATAGAATTTCAGAAAACATAAATAGAATTTCAGAAAGCATCATTTGAATTTCAGAAAACATAAATAGAATTTCAGAAAACATCAATATAATTTCAGAAAACATCATTCGAGTTTCAGAAAACATCAATTGAATTTCAGAAAGCATCAATAGAATTTCAGAAAACATCAATATAATTTTAGAAAACATCATTCGAGATTCAGAAAACATCAATTGAATTTCAGAAAACATAAATAGAATTTCAGAAAACATCAATATAATTTCAGAAAACATCAATTGTATTTCAGAAACCATCAATATAATTTCAGAAAACATCATTCGAGTTTCAGAAAACATCAATTGAATTTCAGAAAACATCAATATAATTTCAGAAAACATCAATATAATTTCAGAAAACATCAATTGTATTTCAGAAACCATCAATATAATTTCAGAAAACATCATTCGAGTTTCAGAAAACATCAATTGAATTTCAGAAAGCATCAATAGAATTTCAGAAAACATCATTCGAGTTTCAGAAAACATCAATTGAATTTCAGAAAACATCAATATAATTTCAGAAAACATCAATTGTATTTCAGAAAACATCATTCTAGTTTCAGAAAACATCATTTGAATTTCAGAAAACATCATTCGAGTTTCAGAAAACATCAATTGAATTTCAGAAAACATCAATATAATTTCAGAAAACATCATTCGAGTTTCAGAAAACATCATTTGAATTTCAGAAAACATAAATAGAATTTCAGAAAACATCAATATAATTTCAGAAAACATCATTCGAGTTTCAGAAAACATCAATTGAGTTTCAGAAAACATCAATATAATTTCAGAAAACATCAATTGTATTTCAGAAAACATCAATTGTATTTCAGAAAACATCAATAGAATTTCAGAAAACATAAACTTTATTTCAGAAAACATCAATTGAATTTCAGAAAACATCAATATAATTTCAGAAAACATCAATATAATTTCAGAAAACATCAATTGTATTTCAGAAAACATCAATTGTATTTCAGAAAACATCATTTGGATTTCAGAAAACATAAATAGAATTTCAGAAAACATCAATTGTATTTCAGAAACCATCAATATAATTTCAGAAAACATCATTTGAATTTCAGAAAACATAAATAGAATTTCAGAAAACATCAATATAATTTCAGAAAACATCATTCGAGTTTCAGAAAACATCATTTGAATTTCAGAAAACATAAATAGAATTTCAGAAAACACAATATAATTTCAGAAAACATCATTTGAATTTCAGAAAACATCAATATAATTTCAGAAAACATCAATTGTATTTCAGAAAACATCAATTGTATTTCAGAAAACATCAATAGAATTTCAGAAAACATAAACTTTATTTCAGAAAACATCAATTGAATTTCAGAAAACATCAATATAATTTCAGAAAACATCAATATAATTTCAGAAAACATCAATTGTATTTCAGAAAACATCAATATAATTTCAGAAAACATCATTTGGATTTCAGAAAACATAAATAGAATTTCAGAAAACATCAATTGTATTTCAGAAACCATCAATATAATTTCAGAAAACATCATTTGAATTTCAGAAAACATAAATAGAATTTCAGAAAACATCAATATAATTTCAGAAAACATCATTCGAGTTTCAGAAAACATCATTTGAATTTCAGAAAACATCAATATAATTTCAGAAAACATCATTCGAGTTTCAGAAAACATCAATTGAATTTCACAAAGCATCAATAGAATTTCAGAAAACATCATTCGAGTTTCAGAAAACATCAATTGAATTTCAGAAAACATCAATATAATTTCAGAAAACATCAATTGTATTTCAGAAAACATCATTCTAGTTTCAGAAAACATCATTTGAATTTCAGAAAACATCATTCGAGTTTCAGAAAACATCAATTGAATTTCAGAAAACATCAACATAATTTCAGAAAACATCAATTGTATTTCAGAAAACATCAATTGAATTTCAGAAAACATCAATATAATTTCAGAAAACATCAATATAATTTCAGAAAACATCAATTGTATTTCAGAAAACATCAATTGTATTTCAGAAAACATCATTTGGATTTCAGAAAACATAAATAGAATTTCAGAAAACATCAATTGTATTTCAGAAACCATCAATATAATTTCAGAAAACATCATTTGAATTTCAGAAAACATAAATAGAATTTCAGAAAACATCAATATAATTTCAGAAAACATCATTCGAGTTTCAGAAAACATCATTTGAATTTCAGAAAACATAAATAGAATTTCAGAAAACACAATATAATTTCAGAAAACATCATTCGAGTTTCAGAAAACATCAATTGAATTTCAGAAAACATCAATAGAATTTCAGAAAACATCAATATAATTTCAGAAAACATCATTCGAGTTTCAGAAAACATCATTTGAATTTCAGAAAACATAAATAGAATTTCAGAAAACATCAATATAATTTCAGAAAACATCATTCGAGTTTCAGAAAACATCAATTGAATTTCAGAAAACATCAATAGAATTTCAGAAAACATCAATTGTATTTCAGAAAATATCAATTGTATTTCAGAAAATATCATTTGAATTTCAGAAAATATAAATAGAATTTCAGAAATCATTAATATAATTTCAGAAAACATCAATTGTATTTCAGAAAACATCAATTGAATTTCAGAAAACAGAAATAGAATTTCAGAAAACATCAATATAATTTCAGAAAACATCATTCGAGTTTCAGAAAACATCATTTGAATTTCAGAAAACATAAATAGAATTTCAGAAAACATCAATATAATTTCAGAAAACATCATTCGAGTTTCAGAAAACATCAATTGAATTTCAGAAAACATCAATAGAATTTCAGAAAACATCAATTGTATTTCAGAAAACATCATTTGAATTTCAGAAAACATAATTAGAATTTCAGAAAACATCAATTGAATTTCAAAAAGCATTATTTGAATTGCTGAGAACATTAATTGTATTTCAGAAAACATCATTTGAATTTCAGAAAACATCAATTGCATTTCAGAAAACATCAATTGAATTTCAGAAAACAGCATAATCGACTTATTTTTTATGCACTGGAAAATATGATGTTGATGATTTCTTTAATTATTATATGTTTACACATCTCCCTTGTGATCGGACTCACATGATTTTTTATTTTTCATTTTTCCTTTATATTTTTTTAATGTTTTATTTTTCATTATTCAATTTTTATTTTTCATTTTTTATTTTTCATTTTTCATTTTTCATTTCTTATTTTTCACTTTTCGTTTTTCATTTTTCATTTTAATTTATTTTTCATTATTCATTTTTTATTTTTCATTTTTCATTTTTTATTTTTTTATTTTTCATTTTGCATTATTCATTTTTAATTTTTAATTTTTCATTTTTCATTTTTCGTTTTTAATTTATCATTTTTTATTTTTCATTTTTCATTTTTCATTTTTTTCTTCATTTTTTATTTTTCATTTTTCATTTTTCTTAATTTTCTATTTTTCGTTTTTATTTTTTTTTTTTCATTTTTAATTTTTAATTTTTTATTTTTAATCTTTTTTCATTTTTTATTTTTAATTTTTCAATTTTCATTTTTCATTTTTAATTTTTCATTTTTAATTTTTCATTTTTAATTTTTCATTTTTTTTTTCTTCATTTTTTATTTTTAATTTTTTTTTTAATTTTTTATTTTTCATTTTTAATTTTTTTTCATTTTTTATTTTTCATTATTCATTTTTTTTCATTTTTTATTTTTTATTTTTAATTTTATTTTAATTTTTTTTTTTATTTTTTATTTTTAATTTTTAATTTTTTATTTTTCATTTTTAATTTTTCATTTTTCATTTTTCATTTTTCATTTTTAATTTTTTATTTTCATTTTTTTTTTCTTAATTTTTTATTTTTATTTGTTTTTTAATTTTTCATTTTTCATATTTTAAATTTTTTTTTTCATTTTTTATTTTTCATTATTTTTCATTTTTTATTTTTAAATTTTCAAACAGGTTATCATAATATCATAATTTTTTCACCAATACAATCACATTTTGTCTTACGACTCACATGTTACGCTTACATGTTACGTTGTTTTGAAATTTACAACCCCCTGCGCGTATAGATGTTTACACATCAAAAAAAAAAAAAAAAAAATGGCTGTCACCCTACTGTATATCCATATATTATCGTCAGTCGTAGCAAAGCACGACAGGGCATACAATCCATTTCTGAAAATACATGTTTAGTTTTTTAAGATAAGTTGTAGAAGAAAAACTTAGGTGATCTAGCATATTTGTAACGTGGCCAGTATTAAATAAATAAATTTTCAGTTTACTTTTTCATTTCGGCGGCGAGTTTTTATACCATATACCACTATGTGGTTTGGGTATAATGACTTTGTGCTGCTGTTTGTAACAACCAAAAATATTTGACCTACACCCATCTTTAATTATACCGATCGAATCAGAATCACTATCTGATTCGATTTAACGATGTCCGTCCGTCCGTCCGTCTGTGTGTCCATGTAAAGCTTGTAATCAAACTGCAGGTCGCAAATATTAATATATTTTGATGAAGTTTGGTATTTAATCTTTTATCGGCCACGGGATGAACGCTATTGAAATTGGTGAGAATCGATCCATGTTCAGACCTAGCCCCCATACAAATGACCCCTATGAAATCAACATATATTGCCATAAGATCCAAATTATCATACAAATCTTAGTCAAATTGGGTTTGTATGTATATATTACATCCACTAATCAGTAGTCCAAAAATGATCCCTATTGGACAACTCTTAGTCATAGGCCCCATATAGAGCTGCCTCCCGATCTTCACTTAAATCTATCAAAAATCAAAAATATTGCACTGATTCTTCTCAAATTTTGTTTGTATATATTTTTGCAAAATACAAGAGACTTTACCAAATATGGTCAGGATCGGTCCATTTTTGGGCCTAGTCCCCATAGATATAGCATCCGATATGAACTTTTTCATATCTGCAGCCGAAAAAATTAATAAAAATCCCACTCAAATTTGGTTTATGCTTATTTTCTATATCCAGTTAGTTGGGCCTGAGGGATAGGGTCTCTAAACGAATAGGTCTAGACCGACTATAATTTTCTTACTTGTGATTTTTGCTTTTAACATTGTAGTTTGTATGTTGTTTAATAATTTCCAATCATTCGACAAAAATCTTTAATGAATTTAATTTCGAAAAGCATTAAAAAAATTTCTGGTAAATATTATTTCTCAATTAATCTAATTTATATCTTATTGAGAATTGTATAACACATAATAAATGCAAAAATAAATTTAATAAAGAAACTTATTAAAGTTTTAATAAACTCAGACGTAAGCGAAATCATTCCTTGATAAACTGATCCCCACAAATACAAGTACACAGCCACAAGGTGGATAAAAATTCTGGGTTTATATTAAACAAGTAACAAACTAATATAAAAAAAAAACATTTCGTAGAGAAGGAGTTTCCAAGTTTATGGGTATATAAATAAAAATGACCAGCATGTATAAAAGTATTGTGTTGTATTGTATGTTTAAGTCAACACAGAATGAAAAACAAAAAACGTACGAAAATGTAGAAATTATTATTTTTTTCATCTCTTTTAGAAAAAAAGGAAAAAAAACCTTACCATCAAAGCCATAAAAAAAAGGTTATACAAAAACTGACTATGAAAAAGAAAAACAGAAACTAAAACGAATTGTTTTATATGCTCATTTGTTCATTTAATGGCAAAAACGAGAACAGAATATACTAAAATAGTACTTAGATTAAAAAAAGGGGACTACTTCAAAAAAGGATATTTTCTTCAGCAAAAGGATAAAAAAGTTTCTTAAGCCAAAAAAAAAAAAAAAACGTAATTTAGACTAAATGACAAATATAGATTTTATGTTTTATATAAAAAAAAATAAAAAATTACAAAATGAATTTAATGAAAATGTATACACTCAGAGAAATTAAACTTACTAGTTGGGAATGAGCACCAGATTTGACACTGAGATATTCATACCATTCGGTAAACATCGTGGTAGAAAGCAAATGCATCAAATAATTTTTTAAAATCCCCGAAAAGCGAAAAAAAACATTAAAAATTCACAAAAGTGGAACAAAGTAATAAGGGTTAACTTTAAAAGTTGTTTACAGTTAAGTTCATTTGAGGTGTACTTTGAAATCTATTAGAATCGCCTTTTATGCACACAGACAAAAAATTCTCCAAACGAATTTTTCTAAGTTTAACCACTGAATTTTAGATTGTATCAGCAGAAATTTTGTAGCAACCAACCATTTCTTATAAGGATACTGTTAAGACAATAGAATTGTAATTGCAATCAATTCAATATACGGTTACTAACTTTATCGCAATTCGATTGGCAATAATTTCGGTAGCCACATCGTATCTGTTGACTGCGTGTATGACAGATGAACTGAATTTTATACTCTCTATATCAGCCGCTATAAGGTCAAGGTATAATGACTTTATGCTGATGTTTGTAACTACCAGAAATATTTGAAATATCTTTTATTATACCGATCGACTCAAAATCACTTTCTCAGTCGATTTAGCAATGTCCATCCCTCCGTCTGTCTGTCCAAACTAATTATTGTACTATATACCACTATGTAGTCAGTAGACTTTGTGCTGGTCTATTACCCTTCAGGTAATAACGATCAGTATTTATACCCTATCCCACTATGTGGTTAGGGTATAATGACTTTCTGCTGCTGTTTGTAACTACCAAAAATATTTGACCTAGATCCATCTTTTATTATACCGATCGACTCAGAATCACTTTCTGAGTCGATTTAGCGATGTCCGTCCGTCTGTGTGTCCATGTAAACCTTTTAATCAAATTACAGGTCGCAAATATGAATATGTTTTGATGAAATTTGGTATATAAGCTTTTATCGGCCATAGGATGAACGCTATTGAAATTGGTGAGATTCGGTCTATGTTCAGACCTAGTCCCCATATAAAGGACCCCTATGAATTCGACATAAATTGCCAAAAGATCTAAATTATCATGTAGATCTCAGTCAAATTGGGTTTGTAAAGTGTCCGCCATCTAACGTTTTTTTTCAACTAGTGCTTATTTCGTGAATGGTAACACTTAGCTCATGTCTGATTTGACACATAATTACTTTTATCCTTCCGCTGAACGAATATGGTTGTGCATACGCTTGAACAACGCTGGGAGATATTGCGACATTACTTTGAAAATCATGGTAATGTTGCAGAATGTGTGCGAAAATTGCGTACGGATTTTGGAAGAAGAGAAGCACCTTCAGCACCGTATGTTCGTTATATTGTGAAAAAGTGAAAGAAACTGGCATCTTCATCGATAAACCAAAGCGTGAAAAGCCAAAAACAGTACGTACACCCGAGAATATTGCTGCTGTGGCAGAAAGTGTGCGTGAATCGCCATCAACATCAATTCACGGTCGTTCTTAAGAATTGAACATTTCAGAGGCATCATTGAGACGAATTTTGCATAAAGACCTTGGTATGACGCCACACAAAGTCCAATTGGTTCAGGAGTTGAAGCCAACTGACCACTGCGTTTTCGCTTCGCTAAGTGGGCCTGCGATCGACTTACAGAAGATGCCGATTTTGCCAAAAAAAATCATCTTTTCAGATCAAGCTCATTTTGATCTTGGCGGGTATGTAAACAAGCAAAATTGTCGCATTTGGGGCACAGAAAACCCGCACGCATACATTGAAAAGCCGATACACCCAAAACGAGTCACTGTTTGGTGCGGATTTTGGTCCAGGGGCATAATTGGGCCATTTTTCATTTTCGAAAAAGTTACAAAAAAAACAACAACAGTATCCAAAAATTATTCTATTTTCTTAATGCTCTCCGATTTCCCTTTCATTTGAATACCCATACTAACAATGGGGGCCTGGGGACACTTAGGACCACGCCCCAAATTTTTTTCTTTTTTTATCTCTATAAAATTCCCAGAAGTTTGAGTACCCACATGATTTTTTCGCAATTTTGGGGGCCCCCTGGGCCCCCACAGAGGCATTTTCCCCCCTTCTGGTATCGATTTGGCTTTCGGATTTCCCTTTCATTTGAATACCCATACTGAAAAAATGGATCAGGCCCCCAATGTTAGGGGGGGGGGGGGCTGGGGACACTTGGGACCACGCCCCAATTTTTTTTTTTATCTCCATAAAATTTCCGGAAGTTTGAGTACCCACATGATTTTTTCGCAACCTTGGGTCCCTTTTTGGGGCAATTTCCCCCTTCTAGCATCGATTTTCGTAATCTCCGGATTAATTCGAGGAGGGGGTCATTTTCCATTTTTTTTTGGCGGTGCGCCCCGTAAAGTGCAATTTTGCCCATTTTCTTCGAAAATGAGCAAGGAATGGCCGTTACAGTCAATGGCGATCATTATCGGGCCATGTTGAACGAATTTTTGTTCACAAAAATTGAAGAGGAGGATATTGGCAACATTTGGATTCAACAGGACGGCGCACAGTGCTTTGTCCCATAGACAAAAATCGAAAAAAAAATTTGTCGTCAATTGTGACGCAATATATTTTTTTCGATAGATAACAAAACAACTAAAATAAATATATATGAATTTCTACGTTTTGACTTGTTACGACGCCACCAGGGGGCGCTAAAATCTATGAATTTCAAGCTAAAATGAATGCACATAGGAAAAATAATGATAGGTTTTGGAAAATAACTCTTAAAAATACATTTTTTTAGATAAACATCTGAATTTTTGGATTTTACGTCGTCAATACATACAAAAGTAAATAAAAATAAAATTTGTATCAAATATTTAAAAAACAATATGTTTTTCATTCCACAGAAAAATGTGTTTTTTTAGTAAAAATTCTAAAATTACCTTAGTTTAATGGAGTATTAAAAAAAATTATATAAAAATAGATATTTTTTTTTTGTTTTTTTCATGAGTCTTAAGGGTTGTTTAATAGATTCTGAAAGAGTTAGAACCAATTTTTTGCCACAACTTTGAAAAAAATCCTTTTTTAAAAATGACAAAATTCATAATTTTTTCTTAAATTTAACAATATTAAGATGTTTGATACAAAACTGAAAATACAAATTATATAAAATTACTATAGAATTTGAAATCCGAGTAACGGAGTAGTGACTTAATAATGAAAAATGAAATTAGTGTACCAAAGTTTCAACAGAGTGCGCTAAAGTCGTAGAATTAGAAATAAAAGGAAAACAAACGATAAACTAAATTTTGTGACTTGCTTTATCATTTTGTATGTATTAGAGATGAGCGCGTGACACAACCTTGCTGTAAATCCGATATTCGTGTCTGATAATAATAATGCATATACATGAATATATTAGGTTTATTTACAGATAAATTTAGAATCACAAGTGAAGTGTTACTTTGCTTTAATTAGTTTCCGTAATAGTAAATATTTACTTCCATTTTTTCTTGTGAAAAAGTGAATAGTCGTATCACGACCCCATTCCTTATAATCAGTCAAGTGAATGTAATATAAAGCACGAAAACAATCGTGGCTTAAAAGTCCCACTGGTCCATCTCTAATAACAATATCAACAGAAACATTCTAAGTGGTTAGGTTTTATATTTTTTGCTGTTGAAACTGTAAGTTTGATTAAAGTTTTAATTTATAAATATTAAAATAATGTAAATTTAAATACTTAGCAGACAATAAGTGCAACAACTTTGGCTACCGAATCAGAAAGAGCAGGCATGCAAATTACAAAAACACGTGGAAGACCGAAAAAAAACTTTGAAGAAACTGGAAACAAAACAAAAAATCGAAGAGTTTCATATTTGATTGAAAATTACTCTCTTGAGGAACTGAAATTTGCCGTAAAAACAAAAGAAAGATTAAATTCTGTTTCCGGAAGCCAGAAAACAAATCTAAGAAGCTTATCAGTAGCAAAAACGGTGGCACTATTTATGGATTTAGACCTTTCAGAAAGAAAGTACCTAATTCTCCATCAGGCAATCAACGAACTGCATCCAAATAGTTTACCATCTTTGTATGCGTTGCAAAACGAAAAGAAAAATTTGGTACCACCTATAATAGTAACAGAAATTTCGACAGAAGTTGATTTAAAAACGTTGATGCGTAGAACCGCAGAAAGTGTAATTGAGCTTTGTAACGTACAAGATAAAGCATGTAAAATGTCTTTAATTTGCAAGTGGGGCATTGATGGAAGCTCTGGGCATAGCCTTTATAAGCAGAAATTTGAAAATGAAAGCCATACGGATGAATTTATGTTTTTTGCAGCATTCGTGCCACTAAGGTAACTAACAATTTATTTCAGTAAAAAATTGTAGTAAATTTTAAAACTAACTTTTGCTTTAAAGAATGGTGAACGTAACATCAAAGGATGTATTATGGGTGAATAAAACACCATCATCTACGTTGTATTGTAGACCTATTAAATTCGTTTATGAAAAGGAGAATCCAGCGTTAATTAAAAAGGTCTTCCGGGAAATTGACGACAGTATTACAAACCTAGAATGTGATGTCATTGAATTGAATGGTGCGGCAGTTGAAGTAGCGTACGATATGCATTGCACAATGATAGATGATGCCGTTGCAAATATTTTAAGTGATACAAATTCAACAAGCAGGTGTTTTATTTGCAATGCAAGTCCAACTGAGATGAACAACATACATCTTTCAAACGTTCCAAACCCTGAAAATTACAAATATGGGCTTTCAACGCTTCATTGTTGGATTCAATTTTTTGAGTGTGTTGTTCATATTGCTTACCGAATTCCCTTTAAACTTTGGCGTGTCAATAAAGAAAACAAAGGAGAGTTTGTGGAAAATAAATCAAGAATTCATAATGAATTCAAAAGAAGAACAGGTTTAATAATAGACCAAGTAAAGCATGGATCTGGAACCACCAATGACGGAAATACTGCTCCACGTTTTTTTGGTAATAGTGACATAGCAGCCGAAATAACTGGTATTGATGAGCGACTTATTGAAAATTTTGCAATCATATTGAGAGTGTTATCTTGTGGATCACAAATCAATGTAAATGCATTTAAAGATCTTCTTACAATCACGAGAAACATGTATTTAATACACCACAGGTGGTATTATATGCTTAGCACTGTCCATAAGATATTAGTTCATGGTTGTGATGTTATCGAGTTCTTCAATTTGCCAATAGGTATTATAAACAACCTAATCATAATTATACTTTTATATAATATAATAAATATTCTTTTCTTAGGTTGTCTATCTGAAGAAGCGTTGGTAAGCCAACCACAAATATGTGAGAAAAACTCGATTATCTCATACGAGAAAAACGAGTCGGGAAAATACAAATAAAGAGGAGCATAATGAATAATCACACATTTTCTTTAGCCGGAATTGAAAAATATATTTTGATAGAAAACGTAGATCCGGAAAATCATATAATTGAAGACGATGAATTCAGTTATTCGTAAAACAAAGATTGGTATTGGGAAGCATCTAACAGTGATTACCATTTCTTACAATAAAAAAAAAAAAAAAAACAAAGAAATTTGCTATAGCACTATTTTAAGAAAAGTTTTGTTTTAATTCGGTTTTTCAAATAAAAAAGTATAAATATTCGAGATTTTTACAATTTGTATGGGAGGTACCATAATTCGTTATACAATTTCTTTCAAATTAGGGATACAATTTTCTGCATTGAAAATCTTTTACATAGCAAATTCACGCAATTTTCATGAAATTTGTGGCAATAGTTCAATTTTTACAGCCAAAAATAATTTCGGTTTGTATGGGCGGTGGGCGATGGGCGTGGTCAATGTTGATGAAATGATTTTTTTTAAAAGGTGTTGCATAAATATGTCCTTCAAGCGATTTTCATGAAATTTGTGGCAATAGTTCAATTTTTACATCCAAAAATAATTTCGGTTTGTATGGGCGGTGGGCGATGGGCGTGGTCAATTTTGTCGATACTTTGAAATTTTCTTAATTCTATTATATTAGGGGCTCGTGCCAAATTTTATTACCCTAGAATGACTCCTTCTATTTTTGTCCCATCGATGTACTGGGACAAAGCACTGTGCGGCGCTACGTGCCACACAGCCGAAGCTACACTCGATGTTTTGCGCCCTGTTTTTAAGATCGCATTATCAGCCGCAGAGCTGATGTCGTTTGGCCACCTCGGAGCTGCGATTTGACACCGTTGGACTATTATTTGTGGGGTGCCCTCAAAGATAGGTGTTACGCCAACAAGCCAGAGACAACTGACGCTTTAAATGACAATATTCATGAAGCCATTGGAGAAATTCAGCTGCATACAATCGATAATGTGCTTAAAAATTGGACCGATCGTGTAGGCTACTGCATGGCCAGCCGAGGCAGCCATTTGAATGAAATTATTTTCCATTATTAACCGGAAGGATTGTTCTTTCTAATAAAAAAAGAAATTTGAGATAATATTCAGTAGTTTTTTTTTATAGCATTTTCAAGAAAAAAAAGTTATTTGGCGGACCCTTTATTTCATCAGCCTGGTGCAATACGAAGTACTTGATATTATCAACAAAATTTTATAGCAACCAACCATTTTCTATTGATATAAAATATTTACTGTTCAAACAATAAAAATGTAATTCCAATCAACTCAAAATTCGATTATTAACTCCATTGAAATTCGGTTTGCATAAACTTTTGGTAGCCACAGCGAATCTGCGTCTTCACACGCTTTTATTTTTAATTTATTGACCAACAGGGGATGACGCCTACATATGCAGTGCATTGTGTTGATCTCAGAAAAATAGGTTATGGAAAGGAGGAAAGAAGGAGTAGTGTTTGTGGATATTTGACTAAAATTTTATTAGATTGTAAATGTCAGGCAAGACCTGTGCGGGGAGTTTATTCCACATACTGTCAGTTCGACAGATAAACGAAGTTTTTCTATAATGTATTGTGCGGTCATTAAATTTTAATATCAATCTCTGCCAAAAAAAAAACATTTTTAGGAGGGTAACATTTTTGCGCATATTTCGTTATAAATAATATATTAACCGTTACCAATGCTACACTATGACCAAAAAGCCATGTTTCTTAACACATTTTTTCTAGCAAAAAAAAAAAAAAAAAAAAAAAAACAAAACAAAATCATAAATTGCTTTTAATTTAAAAGTTTGCTTACATATATACTTATATATTTATTTTATTTTACCAAAAAAAAAAAAAAAAAAACATTACATTGATCCCGGCAAAGAAAAACCCCAATACAGGACTGTTATCACTTTCAAAGGGTACGAGTGTAGAAGCATATTTATAGCATAAATACAAAAAACAATATTTGAAATATCCTTTTAGTTTGACATTTTTCAGTATTAAAAAACCTTTTTACCTTTTTTTTTTGTTGCTTTTTGTTTGATAAATTTAATTCTAAGCCATTACTGCAAACAACAATAGCCCACAAAAGGGGGATAATAGATTAGCCATCATGTTTTGTATGTGGGTGCATAGAAGTCTTGTAACCCTAACTGGCCATCCCACAGACATTCATACATACACTACCCTTTTTATTGCTGCTTAATACGTAAACAAATTGAATTGAATATAAAATGGAGAAGCAAAAAAAAAAAACGAAACTAAGAAAAATAAAAAATAAGAAAAGTAAATTATGGGACCCAGGGTAAGGGTGAATTATTGTTATGATTAAAATATTTACGAGTATCGTGTTCGTATTTTTCTAGTACTGCAAGAGTTTGTGCGTTGTCATACAATAGCCATACATACATATGAGTACATATGTACATACACATGTACATATGTTAGATTTTATGTGTTTATTTAGCTCATGTGTGCTAGTAAGCAAAGTGACCGTTCAGATTCACATTCATACTTATATTATTTGATTTTATTTTATTTTTTCTCATCTACCTCCTATGCCCGCATAATACAACTTTCTACCCCCCTCCGAATTTCCATTTTTCCCAAGAGTTTTAAATTTTACTTAATACATTGTTATTTTAGCATTTATATTTATTTGGGATATTGCCACAACTCTAAGAAACTGTATGCCGGGCTTTAAGTAGCACCCAAAAAAAAAAAGGATTGTATCAAATTTAAAAAAAAGAGAATGAATGAAGAAAAGTTTTGCTGATGTCTGTAGCTACCACCCAGCAACCAAAGAAGTGAAATTGATGTCCTTATTTGATCGGGATGCTGCGAAAATTTGGATCATAACTAATGAATTTATTAGGTTTTGCCATAAGACGGATATTGTCTTTTATTGATCATGTTAAATACGTTTGAACGAGAACTTTGATAAATCATTCTCCTGAATAGTTATTTTTAAAACCATATTTATGATATTTATTACTTTTAGACCCAGTTTTTGAGATATCAGTTAAACCTAGTTTTGTTAAAAAATTAATTCTCGGTTTAACTAAACTAGGTTTAACTGACATCTCAAAAACTGGGCCTTAGCTTCTCTTTTCTCAATATAAACTTTTTTTTAATTCAAAGTCAGTTCCTCCTACCTCACTTTTTTATATAAACTAGCAGATTCCAGCGCTCGAAATTCGAGTGCAATTTCTAGGCGGTT
The DNA here is from genome assembly GCA_963682025.1 of Cordilura impudica. Taxonomy (NCBI): domain Eukaryota; kingdom Metazoa; phylum Arthropoda; class Insecta; order Diptera; family Scathophagidae; genus Cordilura; species Cordilura impudica. The sequence goes on along the minus strand of OY821519.1, from coordinate 25,361,083 downwards.
TCATTTTTCAACTAAGCCAATTCACAAACCAACACTTTTATGGTTTATTATTATTGTGAATGAAGATAACAAACTCATTAACAAACACATTAACCAATTTTATAAAACATTTATGTATGTGTTAGTAGCAACTTTAAATACAATTTACTCAAAATAATGTAAAAAATTTAAGAGTCTGTAAATCTGCAAGGGGGCTAAAAAGAACAACCTTCAAATGATATGCGTTTGGTCAAAATCGTGATAAAACGGTAGAAGAAAACATCGGCCACAAGAAATCGCCTAGCCTATTAATATAGAGTTTTTATTTCAATTTATTTTTTTTTTTAATTTTTCCATATAACTGTATAATTCCCAGTATAATTCGAATAAATTTTTCTAACATCTTTGGAAGTTTTGTAAAATCACATCCCAAGAAATTCTTCTTTGGAAGCAATGAAAATGCTATTCTTTTAGAATTACTTGCTTTTCACCGCAATAATTCTTTTATCACTTTTAGCACAAAGGCTCAACCCGACCTGCAGAAGAAAATTGGGAAAAAATTGGGAAACATTTTTTTTATTTCTGAAAATAATCTCCTTTTCTCGACAATGTTCAATAGTTTCGGTACCCTTTTGATGTGTAAACACCTATACGCGGTGGGGAGTAAATTTTTATTTCACAATACAATCACAAAAACAGCGTAACAAATAAGACGTAAGACAAAATCGGTGTGTTTTATGATTGTATTGGTGAAAAAATTATGATATGTAATAGCCTGTGCCACGCCCACATATCAGATCCCGCCCATTTTCCAGATCGCTACTAATGTTAATAATAGGTGACCTCGCACGAATTGGAAAAGCTCTCCCTGTCATAGAACTCAATATATATGACACCTCCCATGCCACGCCCATTAAAAACATCAAAAAAGTTTATAGCCTATAGTTCCTTCTAGATATACTGTAAAAATTTCAGAAAGATCAGCCGAATCGATACGCCTGCTATAAGCTACACACAAACAAACACACATACTTTTGTTGTTATATATAATACTAGCTGTTTTTACCTGGTCTTGCCCGGGATCCAAAGGTCTTTGACTTAAAAAATGGTTCACTGTTCTTACCAGGTATCTGAGTATCTAGTGCCAAATGAACAAGTTCCTCAAAAAAATTAACTTTCTCCCCAAAAATTTGTATGGGATTGGGGAATTTGTTCATGAAGAAAAAAATTCCCCACTGTTTACGTTTTTTGGGGAGTAAATTAATTTTTTATTTCAATTTAAAATTTTTTGATTTTTTAATTTAGATTTTTTTATTTAGATTTTTTTTTTAAAGACGCTACTGCAAAAATACTTCAATAAGCTGCGAAACCACTTTAAGTTTTTTTTAAATTTATTTGTTTTGTAAACATCAAATATAGCGGAATCGTTTGAAAATTAAAGGAATCAGAACTTTTAAAATTGAATTACTTCATCCAATTAGTGTTCATCATTGAGCAGAGACGTCAAATTTATAGAAGTTTCAAAAATGGAACATGAATGCCACGTTTAAAATTGTGCCACAAGGTTGCTTTAATCAACTGCTTATAGTATATGTATGGTAATTATTGCACATACGAAAATAAAATTTACCATAAGGCTTTTCACTAAGCTGTGTTCCGCGAGCGAGTCGCTTCCGCGCTTCTGGCAGCTACACTAGTGCTGCCGCGCAGTTGTTGTCAACTTATTTTAATTGCCAAATTATATTTTTCAGATCATTCCGATATTTTAGCTAGGCTGTGTTCCGCGAGCACGTCGCGAGGTGTTCGCGTCCGCGTCCGCTGACCGAAATGATGCTATTGAAAAGAACACAGATTTTAAATACGTTTGTTGCAGGACAGATATCGAGAGTATGGGGAATTGGTTCATTCTTTTGGGGACATTTTTTTAGAAATTTGGGGAATTTGTTTATCATGAAGTATTTCCCCAATTTTTGGGGGAACAAGTTCTTGTTTTTGGCGAATTTGTTCATTGGGGACTAAGTACTCAGTGCCTGCTTACCACTACAACTAACTTTGTTTATGCATGGATTATTTTGAATGTATGATGTCTAAAAGTTAAAAATTTTAGTTATTTAGTTAGAGCATTGAGATATACAACATTTCTCGTTTTTCCTCCTGGTGCATATACGAAAAGATTATGCTGGCTCCCAACTCTGGAGCCGGCGACATAATATTGTCCATGAGAAAAACAGGGAGATTCTAAGTTGATACCTGCTACCGTAAGAGATTGTCCTATTATGAACGTTATGTTAGCAAAAACTTTTGTACCATCTCTTGCAATGAAGTTTTCTGGTAGGGATATTGCAGTCGTTTCAGGAGGTTCACATTCCCTGGGCTTAGCTTGTCTTATGCGTTGGGCTTATAGACGATGTTGAGTCATTTTAGGAGTTTCACATTCTCTCGACTCAGCTTGTCTTAGCCGTTAGATTTCTAGACGCACTTGAATAGATTCGGGCATTTCCGCTTCTCTTAACAAAGCTTGTCTTGATCTTTGGGCTTCAACACGTTATTGGGTTTGCTCAGGTGTTTCAGCATTTCTTGACTCGTCTAACTCGTTGAGACTCGATACGAATTTGGGTCTGATCGGGTTCTCTAGAGTTCTGTTTAGTCTAGTACTGCCTATATGCTATGTTTTCGTGTGCAAGTCACAATTGCAAATAGTTCTTTTTACACCTTTACAACTCACTTATACAGTGAAAACCATATAATAAAAATATATGTAATAAGTTGCTTTTCAATGTAGTTAAAAAGGCGAAATAGAAATATTTGTATGAATTAACCTCATCGGAGCAATCCTACAGTGGTAGTCAACCTGTATCTGTTCAACCACGAAATTAATCTACTCTAATTTTGGGGTGTTACAAATCATAATGGTGTAAACTCAAGAGATTTTTGCACAAAGTCCATTGAAAAATTAAAATATGCTAACAAACACTAAAATCGTATATAGAAAATTTCAAAAATCGTCAAATTTCAGAGAAATTCGGTGAAAAGTTAAAATTTGTGTAGCGAACAAATATACCAAAAACAGAAAACGAATTGTATATAAAAAGTGGGCGCAAAAGTAGGCGTGTCCGATAAGAAGCATATGGTGACCTTACCTGGAGTACAGAGATCGTGTGTACCATATTTCAGAGAAATCCATTCAACAAACAAACAAACAAACAGAAAATGAATTTTATATATATAGACTAGCTGTTTTTACCCGGTCTTGCCCGGGATCCAAAGCCTTTGACTTTAAAAATGGTTCACTATGCTTACCAGGCGCTGAGTACTTAGAGCCCAATGAACAAATCACTCAAAAAAAAAAAATTAACTTTCTCCACAAAAATTTGTATGGAATTGGGGAATTAGTTCATGATGAAAAAAATTCCCCAATGTTAACGTTTTTCAGTAAATTCATTATACCCTATACCACTATGTGGTTTGGGTATAATGACTTTGTGCTGCTGTTTGTAACAACCAATAATATTTGACCTACACCCATCTTTAATTATACCGATCGAATCAGAATCACTATCTGATTCGATTAAACGATGTCCGTCCGTCCGTCCGTCCGTCCGTCCGTCCGTCCGTCCGTCCGTCCGTCTGTGTGTCCATGTAAAGCTTGTAATCAAACTGCAGGTCGCAAATATGAATATATTTTGATGAAATTGGGTATTTGATCTTTAATCGGCCATGGGATGAACGCTATTGAAATTGGTGAGAATCGGTCCATGTTCAGACCTAGCCCCCATACAAATGACCCCTATGAAATCGACATAAATTGCCATAAGATCCAAATTGTCATATAGATCTTACTCAAATTGGGTTTGTATGCGTTTATTACATCCATTAATGAGTAGTCTAAAAATGATCCCTGGGACAACTGTTAGTCATAGGCCCCACATAGAGCTGCTTCCCGATCTTCACTTAAATCCATCAAAAAACAAAAATATTGCACTGATTCTTCTCAAATTTTGTTTGTATATATTTTTGCAAGATACAAGAGACTTTACCTAACATGGTCAGGATCGGTCCATTTTTGGGCCTAGTCCCCATATAGGTATAGCATCAGATATGAACTTGTTCATATCTGCAGCCGAAAAAATTAATAAAAATCCCACTCAAATTTGGTTTATGCTTATTTTCTATATCCACTTAGTTGGGCCTAAGAGATAGGGTCTCTAAACGCATGGTATAGGGTATCATATAGTCGGTCTCGACCGACTATAATTTTCTTACTTGTTTTTAATTTCAATTTAAAATTTTTTCATTTTTATACCCTATACCACTATGTGGTTTGGGTATAATGACTTTGTGCTGCTGTTTGTAACAACCAAAAATATTTGACCTAGACCCATCTTTAATTATACCGATCGAATCAGAATCACTTTCTGAGTTGATTTAACAATGTCCGTCCGTCCGTCTGTGTGTCCATGTAAAGCTTGTAATCAAACTGCAGGTCGCAAATATGAATATATTTTGATGAAATTTGGTATATAAGCTTTTATCGGCCATGGGATGAACGCTATTGAAATTGGTGAGAATCGGTCCATGTTCAGACCTAGCCCCCATACGAATTACCCATATGAAATCGACATAAATTGCCATAAGATCCAAATTGTCATATAGATCTTACTCAAATTGGGTTTGTATGCGTTCATTACATCCATTAATGAGTAGTCCAAAAATGATCCCTTTGACCCCATACAGAGCTGCTTCCCGATCTTCAGTTAAATCTATTAAAAAACAAAAAAATTCACTGATTCTTCTCAAATTTTGTTTGTATATATTTTTGCAAAATACAAGAGACTTTACCAAACATGATCAGGATCGGTCCATTTTTGGACCTAGTCCCTATATAGATATAGCATCCGATATGAACTTTTTAATATCTGCAGCCAAAAAAATTAATAAAAATCCCACTCAAATTTGGTTTTTGCTTATTTTCTATGTCCAGTTAGTTGGGCCTAAGAGATAGGGTTTCTAAACGCATGGTATAGGGTATCGTATAGTCGGTCTAGACCGACTATAATTTTCTTACTTGTTTTATTTAGAAGTTTTTTTAAAAGACGCTACAGCAAAAGACTTCAAAAATAAGTTGCGATACCGCTTGAAGTTTTTTTTTTTTTGCAGTTTATTTATTTTGTAAACATCGAATATAGCGGAATCGTTTGCAAATTAAAGGAATCAGAAGTTTTAAAAATTAAATTACTTCATTGAATAAATGATCATCATTAAGCAAAGACGTCCAATTCATAGAAGTTTCAAAATGGAAAATTAATGAGACGTTTAAAATTGTGCCGCAAGGTTGCTTCAAGTAACTGCTTATGGTATATGTGCGGCCTATTTGTCGCTTCCGCGCGTTTGGCAGCTACACTCGTGCTGCCATGCAGTTGTCGTCGACTTATTTTAATCGCCAAAATATATTTTTCAGATTACTCCGATATTTTAGCTGCGCTGTGTTCCGAGAGCGCGTCGCGTCCGCACTCCACTTCCGCGCGTTTGGCAGCTACACCCATGCTGGCAATTACAATAAGTTGGCTCTAAAACTTATTGTAATTGCCAAATTATATTTTTCAAATCATTCCGATATCTTAGCTAAGCTATGTTTCGCGAGCGCGTGGCGTCGCGTCCTGCTGCCGTCAACTTATTTTATATATATATACTGTGAGCGTCAAAATAAAGTAAACAGCAATTTTTAATCTTTAAATTGCCTTATAAGAAAATTATTATTGACTTACGATAAAAAGTAATATTGCAGAGTTTAGTGCTATACCATTTAGAGATTGACTACCATAAAACATGAAATCAAATCAATTGGGAATATTGCACAAATCTCTCGAAAGTGAAAATGCATCAGATTTTACGCGTCAAAAAAAAGTAAACAGTGGTAACACTTATTTACGCTTTTTTATATTTTGGGGAAAAACCTAAACTTTTTGTGACAAATGTGTACTGATCATGTGTTCTACTTTACTAGAAATCATTTGAAGTTGATTTGTACTTATTAGTTACGAAAATATTTTAGATCAAAAAGAAAAATGTAAATCTTTGCGTGAAATTGGCGAAATTGTGGGGAGGAACCACTGCACAATAAAAAAAAGTAGTTGATGAATGCGCCAAACACCATCAGGCCAAATTAGAATCTGCAGACAAGCCACTCGGCTTCGCGGAACTAGGCTAAAAAAAAAAAAAAAAAGGTTGAAGATTTAACGAGATCTGGACGCCCAAAGCAGCTTAGTGGTACTGAAGTTAGAGCTGTAGTAAGAGAAGTGAAGACATATTCAGCCTAAAATGCAGTTAAATTATCAGAACACATAACGCAGACATCAGGCAAACCAGTAAGTTCGAGGACAGTAAGCAGATCGCTTCACAAAAATGGTTTACATGGAAGGATACCATGTGGGAAAGCATATTATATACAGATAAGAGGAAATTCGAAATTTTCGGGGCGAAAAAGTCTCCAAAAATATGGCGTGCTAAGAATGAAACATGCAAAGAAAAGTGTGTTAGCAAAACTGTTATATACAGTGGGGTTCAGTTATGTTTTGGGGCTATATGGCGGGAACAGGTGTTGGTAGTTACGTTTTTATTTACTCCACTATGACTCAAATAGATTACTTAGCCATTTTGAAGGACAATGTTGGCCCTAGCGTCGAGAAATAAGGCATGGCTGGAAATAGGATCTCCCAACAGGACAACGATCTAAAGCTCACATCTAAAATTGTGAAAGAGTGGCTAGTGTACCGGCCTCCTAAGACACCTGATCAACCGTCGCACAGTGGCGCCCGTAGAGCAAACGATGTTGCAAAAATCAAAATTTTCATGTGCGCCGACGAAGTTTTGAATAAACCCATGTTATAGGAAACTTTTCAACGATTTCAAATATGCTACTCTTAATAATATCACATTTTTAGTTTAGAAGATATAACCGTTCAAAGTTGACCGACTTTCGGTTTTCAAAAAAACACACAATTTTTAGTCAATTTGTTGCGATTTCAGGTGTAATATCACGAAAAATAGATAACGACTCGCCTTATTTTTTGTTTTTATTGATTGATGTATTTATTAAATGTATAATGATAAAAAAAACAAGTAAGAAAATTATAGTCGGTCTCGCCCGACTATACGATACCCTATACCATGGTTTAGAAACCCTATCTCTTCGGTCCAACTAATTGGATATAGAAAATGAGCATAAACCGAATTTGAGTGGCATTTTTATAAATTTTTTTGGCTGCAGATATGAAAAAGTTCATATCGGATGATATGTCTATATGGGTAATAGGTCCAAAAAAGAACCGATCCTGACCATATTTGGTAAAGTCACTTACACTTTGAAAAAATATATACAACCCAAATTTGAGAAAAATCTGTGGAATATTTTTGTTTTTTGATAGATTTAAGTGAAGATCGGGAAGCAGCTCTATATGGGGCCTATGACTAAGAATTTCCTATATGGATAATTTTTGGACTACTCATTAATGGATGTAATAAACATATACAAACCCAATTTGAATGAGATCTATATGATAATTTCGAACCCAAGGCAATTTATGTCGATTTCATAGGGGTCATTTGTATGGGGACTAGGTCTGAACATTGTCACCAATTTCAATAGCGTTCATCCCATGGCCGATGAAAGCTTATATACCAAATTTCATCAAAATATATTCATATTTGCGACCTGCAGTTTGATTACAAGCTTTACATGGACACACAGACGGACGGACGGACGGACGGACATCGTTAAATCGAATCAGATTGTGATTCTGATTCGATCGGTATAATTAAAGATGGGTGTAGGTCAAATATTTTTGGTTGTTACAAACAGCAGCACAAAGTCATTATACCCAAACCACATAGTGGTATAGGGTATAATTAACTGTTTGTTTTGTGTTTCTCCTGGTAAATCACTATTTAAAAACTATCCGTTTGTTCACTATTTTTCAACTTTGACGGAAAATAACAAAAAATATATATTTTTCTATATTTGCCATATTTGCAAAACATGTTCTTTGATTATTTCTTTACATAATTCAAAAGGTTTTATATGCCCGTACGTGCCCGTTTGGCTTCTAGAGGTAAAAAAGGTTAAATAGACATGGTTGCAGAAATTGTATGGCGTGCATCCCTTACATGTTTTGACTGACAGTAGTTTGATCTAATAGTTTGAAAATTGCATTTTAAGTCGGTTGTCTACCTGTGAGCCTCTGCCAAAGTCTACTCCCAATATTCTGTTACAGCCACAGGATGCACAAAAAACTACTCATTGAAATTCGCAGGTACGCACCTCACTTAAAAATTACTTTGGAGTACAAATGGTCAAGAACAATATTGACTTATGGTCCCTCCAGGTAGGCACAAATCTTATTTAGACACGAGCATAATATCAAAATTGCATAATTCAGCCTAAATCCATATGTATGCAGGGAACAGGTAAATTTTTAGGCATGGTAGCATGAGCCTATATATTGCAAAATAAGCATAATGCCTGGATTAGTCTACGACTGCAAGTTGACGCAACAAGTACTAAAACCATGGCGTTAAACAATTTAAAATTATTTGAACTGTTTAGAAGGTCAACCACAACAAAGTTTTTCACGGAAGCTGCTTTAGAAGAACTTGATAGCTTATACGGAAATATTGAGAGAAGCGAAATTATAAAAAATAATTTTTATCTGATATATGCAAATATTAAGGCAAAATGGGTGAAATCTAATCGAACCATTCAGAACTTCAACTCCAAATACGAGGACTGGCTTAATGAAGACACCATCCTGGATATATTGGCAGTAGATAAACCCACCACATCAACCAGAGGAGCAAAAGGAAGGCCAAAAAAAAGTATTGAGGAGTGTTCAATTTTCACAAGAAAGAGGAAACTTGCCGATGCCACCAATGACTTGACCACGAAGCATTTATCGGACGCGCTGTCTATTAAATATACAAAGGATAGTGAAAGAGTTAGGTCGCAGATTACAAAATCTGTTGCTGATGCAAGCCCACTGCGACTAAAAAGGATTAAGGAAAGCATTCCCACGCCCACAAACGCACACATTAAAAATTATTGTTCCGAAGAAGCCTTGGCCTTGTTATGGATTTACAACTTTCCAAAGAAAAATATGAGATACTACGGGCATCCTTGATGCGACACGGGGCTGACGTTTTACCAGGATACAAGCATATTACGCAAGCCAAAATAAATTCACGACCACTGCATACGGAGTTTACGGAAAGCCAATCTGCAGGATCTCATGGACCATACAGCAAAACGGTTGTTGGAGAGTTTTCCTGAAAATGAGGTGAAAATTCTTCCTGAGAAACTGACATTGATCAGCAAATGGGGCTGCGATGGATCATCCGGACAAAGCGTTTATAAGCAAAGGATATCTTCCGATGACGCTACAATATCGGACGGAAATATGTTTATGGCATCTGCTGTTCCTTTGCGGCTAAAATCTGATATTTCCCTACACTGGAAAAATCCACGTCCGTCATCAGTGCATTATTGCCGACCAATAATGTTTCAGTTTGCAAGGGAATCGGCAGAACTCATAAGGACCACGGTGAAGGACATTGAAGAACAAATAACCAAGATTAAGCCTACAAAGCTGCAAATTGGAGAAGGAAAATATATTGAATGCAATTACGAGTTCCACCTGACCATGGTTGACGGAAAAGTCGTAAACGAACTGACAGGAACAACCTCAACATTGTCATGCCCGATTTGCAAAAAAGAGTCAGAAGAACTTTGGTAATTTAAACGATTCTACAAACGAGGAGAATTACGAATATGGAATGTCACCATTGCACGCAAGGATAAGGTGTATGGAGTTCTTGCTAAAACTGGCGTATACCCTACCACAAGAGGAGGAAAACTTCGATGAAAATACATCAATAAAGGATAAGGAAAAGATCAGAAAGAAGCAAATACAGGATGCTTTTTTTAAACAAGTTGGACTAAAAGTAGACTGTCCCAAGCACGGATACGGTAACTCAAACGATGGAAACACTTCTAGGAGATTTTTTGAAAATGATGAGGCAGTAACTAAGATCACTGGAATTGACAATCAAATCGTGAAAAGATTGGGAACGATCTTGAATGTTTTAAACTGCAAAGAAAATGTCAATTCTACAAAATATGGAGAATATGCATCGAAAACTGCATCTCTTTTAGCAGAAATGTATCCACAGAAGGAGTTGACCCCGACCGTCCATAAAATATTGGCGCATGGCAAATCTCTTAACAAATTTTATAAAAAATATAGATTGCAGAACACATTCAAAGCATCTAGGGTAAGGCAAAATGAGGACCTCTTCAACATGTTGGCAGCATCTTCCGATCCACTTATTTCTTCCCTGCGGCATGTGAAGTCACAAATAGAGTTAGAAAATAATTATAGTTTAGAAATGATTAGTCTTTTAGATATACCTTCTCTTACGAATTGTGATGAATAGTTTACAGAAATTTGAAAAAATAAATTTAAAAAAGAAGTATTTTTTTTTTAATTTGTTGGGTAATAATTTAAAACATAAAACCCTAAAGAAAAAAAATAAAAACAATCTAAAAATTTAAAAATAATTTTTTTTAGTTACCATAAAATTGATTTTTCTACAAATTTTAACTTTGATAAGTAGGCCCCTACAAAGCGTAGCACCCTTTCCAAACGCTCATTTCATAGGCTGAACAGCTATCTGTCATATGCTGTTTAAACTGTTCAATTATGTTATTCGGTTCAAAAGATATGATTTTTGCAACGAAAAAACTCAAATGGCGCCACTGTGCGTCGCAGTCCCCGGACCTTAACCCAATCGAGCACCTGTGGGAAGATCTTAACAGAAAAATAGGTCGAAGGGCGTTTTCAAGCAAGGCAAATTTAAAGATGCCTCAAAACAAAGAATGGAGCATAATCTCCGCTGATATAACAAAAAAAAATTGCCGAGTCGCTGCCTAGAAGACTACATAAGGGGCTTAAGGCCAAATGAAAATAAACCAATTATTAAAAAAATTTAAAAGCTGACTTTTTGTACTGAAGTTCTGTTGCCTTTTCTTTGCTGTTTACTTTTGTTTGACGCGTAAAATTTGGTCCATAACTAGAATCCTAGAGAGTTGCCCGAATAGCAAAATCGTAGTTGCCGGCGATTTTAATATTCACAACTCTTCTTGGCTTCACCATTCGAGTCAAACAACTCCCGAAGGCCGTTACGTTGAGCTTTTCGCCGCGCATAACCACTTAGCGCAACTAGTGAATGAACCACCGCACTTTCCGTGCATTGAAGGGCAAAGACAGAATACTCTCGACCTTCTTCTAACTTCACACCCTGACAAGTATGAAGTGAAAATACTTGCACCTCTTGGTAATTCGGATCATTGTACCATTTCCGCTTCTTTTTCGTACTCTGTACTTCACAGCGTTTCAACACCAGCTATGAAACGCTCAGTTTTCATCTACGAAAAGGCTCGTTGGGCCGAGCTCAACGATTTCTTCAAGCATTTCAACTGGAAACTTTGTTTCCTAGATAATAATGTTGATGCTGCTGCGATAATGGTGGAAAAAATAATAGTGCTTGGTATGAAATTATTCATTCCATCAAAGCGCATTTCGGCTAAACCTAATCAAAAATCTTGGTTTAACCAGACTTGCAGAGATGCAGTCAGATCCAGAGAGGAAGCATTCAGACTTTGGCGTGAAAATAAAAATTCCGTCACTGAACTGCTACGCAAACAGGCGAGAAATGAATGTGCCAAAGTACTAAGGCGCGAAAAATTTCTTCACGATCAGCGTCTTCGTGCTAAAGTTCTTTCTGCTCCTCGCGGCAGCAAGAGCTTCTGGTCATTTGTTAAAAGAGTAAAGAATAATGCTAGTTCTGCTATCCCAACTCTTATAATGAATGACCAAATATTCACTGACCCGGTTGATAAGGCTAACCTTTTAGCTGAACTTTTTGCAAAAAATTCATTTTTGCCGGATAGCGATCAACCACTGCCCGAACTAGTAAGAGTATCTTGTACTATGCCTAAAATATTCTTCCGAGCACGTGCAGTTAAAAAGGTTCTTTCGGATCTCAACATTAACAAGTCTCCGGGACCGGATGGTATACCAGCACTGGTGCTGAAACAGTGCTCTTCGACGCTAGCCAGTCCATTGGCCAACCTTTTCAGCCTTTCGTATCGTGCGGGAGTCTTTCCCTCTTGCTGGAAGGTTGCTAATGTCCAGCCAATCCCTAAAAAGGGTGCGGCTAATAACCCTGAAAATTACCGTCCAATTGCAATTTGCTCTGAGCTCTCAAAGGTGATGGAGAGCATGATCAATTTCCACCTTGTGAACTACCTAGAGGCCAACTCACTTCTTAATGATCGACAGTATGGCTTCCGTAGAAATCGTTCCACGGGAGACCTGTTAGCTCTACTTTCTGAGCGCTGTAGTCGATCCATTCGCAATTTTGGCGAAAGTAAAGTGGTTGCTTTGGATATTTCCAAGGCATTCGACCGTGTATGGCACGGTGCATTGATATCAAAGCTTATTGCATTTGGGGTCGGTAATGACTTCTCTCGATTTATATCGAGTTTTCTCAGAGACCGAACAATACGTGTTGTTATGATGGGGTTTCATCTAATGAGTTTCAGCTTAATTCAGGGGTACCCCAAGGTTCCGTTCTTTCTCCTTCTCTTTTCCTTATCTTTCTGAACGACCTTCTTGGCCAAACTTTTAACTCTATATACTCTTTCGCAGATGACAGCAGCATTTGTCATTCATTTTCCTTTAATTGTAGGCCAAGCCTCTTGGAGGTTGGGGGCAAAAGGCGGACAATGAATGACACACTCAATCAAGACCTCTTAACAATCTCCGAGTGGGGTAAGGCGAATAGGGTTGATTTTAATGCGCTGAAGACCCAATGTTGTATGTTGACCCATAGGGCCATGGAATCAACTATGTCATCTGTATATATGGGTGGTATAGGTATTGAGGAATCGGATACTCTTGATGTTCTGGGCATGAGAATTCAATGTGATGTTCGTTGGAACGAACATGTTTTTCAAGTGTCGAAAGAAGCATTCAAGTGTCTTGGTTTTCTAAAACGGTGTAGAACTTACTTCACTTCTTCTGATCTCCTTAAAATCTATACCACTTACATCCGACCGAAAATGGAATACAACTCCCATATATGGGCAGGGGCTTCGAAGTCTATTTTGGAGCTACTGGACCGTGTGCAAAGGAGGGCGTTGGCGCTCATCAATGACAGTAGGGTATCCAATTCTGTTGATTCATTGGAACACCGTCGGAATGTGGGTTGTGTAGCACTGTTCTATAGATATTACCATGGGAAATGTTCTTCTGAGATTAGCGAACTTATTCCAAGTGCCCGAGTTTCGGTTCGCTCTACCCGATTCTCTAGTAGATCACATCCGTTTGTAGTCTATTGTCCAGTTGACCGCACAACGCATTACAGAGAGAATTCGTTTATCAGTCGAACTAGCCGTATGTGGAATAAACTCCCCGCAGAGGTCTTTCCTGACAGTTATAATCTAATAAAATTTAAGTCAAATATCCATAAACACTACTCCCTCTCTCCTCCTTCCCATAACCTATTTTCCGTAAATCAACACAATGCACTGCATTTGTAGGGGGCATCCCCTGAGTGTTGGTTAAAAAAAAAAAAATAAAAAATTTTCTAAATAAAGAACATTTATTTAGGTTTTGTAATGCTTCTGTTTAATTTTTTTTATTGAGTTCAGCTATAATTAAATAATTCTTGAATTCCTTATATTTAATTTAGATTTTGTGTTAATTACTTCATTTTAATAAAACTTTTAATACGAGGAACTAAGGTGTTTACTTTATTTTGACGCTCACAGTATATTTCAGATCATTTAGATATTTTAGCTAAGCTGTTTTCCGCGAGCGCGTCGCGTCGCATCCGCGCCCCGATTCCGCGCACCGAAATGATGCTATTGAAGAATACAGATATTTAATAAATTTTTTGTAGGACAGCTTTGAAAAGCAGTATGGGGAATTTATTCATTTCCTTCGGGGACGTTTTTATACCCTATACCACTATGTGGTTTGGGTATAATGACTTTGTGCTGCTGTTTGTAACCAAAAATATTTGACCTACACCCATCTTTAATTATACCGATCGAATCAGAATCACAATCTGATTCGATTTAACGATGTCCGTCCGTCCGTCCAGGTCGCAACTATGAATATATTTTGATGAAATTTGGTATATAAGCTTTCATCGGCAATGGGATGAACGCTATTGAAATTGGTGACAAGCGGTCCATGTTCAGACCTAGTCCCCATACAAATGACCCCTATGAAATCGACATAAATTGCCTTAAGTTCCAAATTACCATATAGATCTCATTCAAATTGGGTTTGTATGTGTTTATTACATCCATTAATGAGTAGTCCAAAAATTATCCATATAGGAAATTCTTAGTCATAGGCCCCATATAGAGCTGCTTCCCGATCTTCACTTAAATCTATCAAAAAACAAAAATATTCCACAGATTTTTCTCAAATTTGGGTTGTATATATTTTTTGAAAGTGTAAGTGACTTTACCAAATATGGTCAGGATCGGTCCTTTTTTGGACCTAGTCCCCATATAGACATATCATCCGATATGAACTTTTTCATATCTGCAGCCAAAAAAATTTATAAAAATGCCACTCAAATTCGGTTTATGCTCATTTTCTATATCCAATTAGTTGGACAGAAGAGATAGGGTCTCTAAACCATGGTATAGGGTTTCGTATAGTCGGGCTAGACCGACTATAATTTTCTTACTTGTTTAAATTTGGAGAATTTGTTCATCGTGAAGTTATTTTTGGGGAATAAGTTAATTTTTTTGGGAATTTATTCATTGGAAACTAAGTACTCGGCGCCTGCTTACCATTACAACTAACTATGTTTAGGCATGGCGTATTTTTAGTGTATAATGACTAAAAGTTACGAATTTTAGTTATTCTAGAGCTTTGTGATATACAGCATTTCTGGTGCATATACGAAAATATTATACTCTGGAGCAGGCAACATAAAATTGTCTATGAGAAAAACATTCGTTTATGGAGTTTCAGATTCCCTGGATTCAGCTTGTCTTAGCCGCTGGATTTCTAGACGCACTTGAGTAGATTCAGGCAGTTCTGCTTCTCTAAACAAAGCTTGCTGAACCGCGTTCCGCGAGATCGTCGAAATGATGCTACTGAAAATAATACAGATTTTATATGCGTATATTGCAGGACAGATATTGAGATCAGTATGCAAATTTTCACTTAATTTTAAATTTTAACAAAACTCATTAAATAAAAATATGTAAAGATCTAAGAACGAATTTGGGGAGTAACTTAATTTTTTATTTTGTTAAAAAAAAATGGGGAATTTTGTTATTTTAAATTTGGGGATTTTGTTCATCGTAAAAATACAAATGTGTATAACGCACAAAAGTACCAAAAAACAGAAAATGAGTTTTATAAAAAAGTGGGCGTAAAGGCAGGCGTGGCCAGCAAGATATATAATCTGACCTTTGCTGAAGTACTGATATCACGTGTACCAATTTTCAGACAAAGGCGTTGAAAGATAGAAGTTTGTATATCAGCCAAACAAAGAAACAAAAGAAAAAAAATTTATTTTATATACATAGAAGTAGGCGCAAAATTAGACGTGGCCGGTAAGAAGCATATGGCGATCTTGCCTGGAGTACAGAGATCTTGCGTACCAAATTTTAGAGAATTCCGTTGAAAAATACAAATTTTTATATCAGACAAATATACCAAAAAACAGAAAATGAATTTTGTACAAAAAGTGGGCGGTAAGGTAGGCGTGGCCGGTAGGAATCATATGGCGACCTTTCCTGGAGTACAGGAAATAAAAATTTGTATAGCGGTCAAACAAACAAACAAACAAACAAACAAACAGAAAATGAATTTTATATATATAGATTTTTTTTTAAACATGTTTTTTAAAGCATATTAAGATGCTCTAATTTCAAATTTAGTTTGCTAATTTATCGCTTTTCATTCCATTTTTCCTAAAACACAAAAACTGCCTAACAGGCTAAAACTTTTTTCTTTAGCCTATTTTTTTTTGACGCAAGTTTTTTAATGTGTTTATGAATATAGATTCATAAAAATTAACAATATTTTGAAATAACGACTTTTCTAAATTAATCGCCACTTCGAATAGTGGCTTTCGTTATAACCGAAGCGATTTGTATGAAAAATATAAACAAACTATTCGGATTGGAGAAACTATTCGTTATAAATTAAAATTCATTATAACTGTTAAAAGCCAACTATACTAAATATTTCATAGTGTTTCGTGGTCTTAGTGTCTGTTCTTACAGATACACAGATGAGATTTGTCGATTCCAATGCTTGGAATTTTTAAAGAAAAGACCTAGAAAGTTGGCTGACTTGTATTGAATTTAAATATTTTATACCTTGCACCCAGGTACCATATTCCGAAGGTTTATGTAAATAAGTTTGTAACACAATTGTTATTTATTTTCAATAAAATGGCCCATAAATGGGTGTTACCATTTAATATGCACATTATCCAAGATACTAACCTACTTCATTTCCCCTACCTTTATGCCAAAGACGTGGCATAGGTAAGGACAACAACTCGGAATAAATAACATAATTAACCGATATGAAAAATAAATGCACAACATGTTGGATGCATAACAACCCAAAAGCTTCCATCCTATGTAGCGAAGAAATCTACTCAAGAAGACTGAAGAGAACCAAGCCACATGATCTAGTGATTAATATTGTACAAATTTAAATTAGTTATGGAAATGAATTACTTGTTAGCTTAAGCTAGGTGTAATTTAATGAAATGTACACTTTTTTTTTATTAAATAAAAGATTTCACAAAAAAAAAAAAAATGTTGAATGCCATAATTTTACTTTTTTATATTTCAGCCATCTGGTCTCTTAGAAAAATATTGTCAATAACTAATTTCTTTCTTTCTTATAACAATTACATATAAAACAAATTTATTTAGTTGTTGCGGAAATATTGTCCTTTATATACCGTTTTAGGTCTTTTTCGATTGCGTTGAATTGAAATTCCTTAAAAATTTAAATCTTTTCAACATCAGCAAAACTCTCTTTCAATTTTTATCTCAAAACTACGACCAAAAGTCTACAAAGAGTGTGGAATAGATATTTTTTTATAAATGTTTGTAACAATTAATTTTCAAAATCGGTCAAGTGTTAAAAAATCCATTAAGAAAAATGATGGGGTTCTCTTAAATGTTCCCTTAAAAACTGTTCCATCACAAGATTAGAAGACACTTCAAAATGTTACAAACGGATTAACAAAATGAATCTGCCAAGAAGCGTGAGGTGGAGGTTAAACTGATATACAGTACGTAAATAGATTCAACTCCCTAAACATTCACCAATACAAATACATTCATAACTTTATGTACAACACGCACGCACGTATCCTAATAACTCATACTTACGCGTAACCATAAAATTTCAAAATAATATAAAAAAAAACATACACACACATATACACCAAAACTGACATACATACAAATGCACAAACAGGCGTACCTACACATAAGCAGCATTCATTGCATACAAATGGCATTAAAGGCATTTTAGATAAAACCAAAGTTGAAAAAAAAATTTGAGATAAAAAAAAGAAAAAATTGAATGAAACACGGACTCGAAACGAGTTAAGCACATACACACACTAACACTCATACAAATACTAATAGATAGACTGACATACAAATTCTGATATTGTACATTTGAAGTGAAACATATAAACCCACATACCATCAGTATATCCAACGAATTGCAGAGAAACCTAGGAGCAGGAAGCATTTTGTAAAGGAATGAAAAAAAAAAAAATTCGGTATAAAAAAAATAATAGCAAACAGCATATGTGTCCATGTGTGTGTGTGTGTTCTTGTAGTTAACACTAGGTGTACCGCAAAATGACGGGTGAATAAATTAATTTTATTTTAAAAAGTAAAAAAAAATTAAAATAAACATGGATGTCGTGAAATGGTCTTAGATAGAACTTTGGTGAGATCATAATGGGCCTTAGAAAATAGGAATTAACCAAGTTGGAGTGGCATTATTATTAATGTGTGCCCTGAAAATATGAAAAAGTTCATATCGGATTTTATTTTTCAAAAACAAGTACTAACCAAATTTGAGAAGGATTTAGGATTTGTAAACTGTTTCTTTTAACTTATACTTTCTGTCTGTCGTGGGGCAACCCCATTCCCCCTTACCCAATTGATCTGAAACTTGACCCATAGTCCTGTTGTGACTACAGATTAATATTGGGGTAGTCACTCACAGTCACGCATAGTCACACACAGTCACGGAGTGATCTAAATGTCATTTCCCCTCATCCGATCGATCTGAAACTTGGTCCATACACTTGCTGTAAAGAAAAATTAACTTCGACTTAGTCGCATACAGGCAATCATAGTCACGTACAGTCACGGAGTGATTAAAACCCATTTCCCCTTATCCGATCGATCTAGAACTTGGTCGATAGACTTGCTGTGGCCAACGATTAAAAATAGTCACACACAGTCACGCAAAGTCACGGAGAGATTCAAAACTCATAACGCATAACACACCTCTCCTCAAGGAGCGACAGGTTTTGCTGAATTGGACCTCACAAAACTCCATGTAGAGTTGTTCTTAATCATCCCCAGATTCCAAAATTTCAAACCCCAAAATCGTACCTGCTTCGCTTTTCGAGAAATACATATATATATATATATATATATATATATATATATATATATATGTCTATATATTTGTTCTGAATCGTTTTTCACTTTAATTCGAATTTCAAATGGATTCACAATATGCACAACCATTCCTCATCGATTAAATTAGTCACTCGTACCACTTTTAGCGCAACCCAGAGCCAACGACGACGACGTAGTGGTTATTTGGCTACATTTTTATCGTTTTTTTTGTATTTTTTTTATAATTTATAATTTTTTTTTTTCATTTAATTTTTTATAATTTTTTTTTTGTATTTTTTTTAATTTATAATTTTTTTTTTTATTTCTTTTTTTATAATTTTTTCAATATTTTAATTATGCGTTCACTGACGCGAATTCAATAACTGCCTTGAGGAGGTTGGTATCATATAATTCATTTTCGAGTGAATTTATCTTATAGCGTTCCCAGATGCTCAAAAATGAGCGGTGGACCGATTCTCCGGCTTGTTCCGACCCGTTATCATGTTCTATAAATTGAAGGCATTGTTCAATGTGTTCTCGCATAACATGGATTTTTAGAGTTTCAGAAACATGCTCAATCATATTTAATGCTTTGAAATTCCTATCTAACTCTGACAAATATCCTTTTAATCCCTTTCCTACTTGATCCAAAACAACAGTTGACTACTCGTTCCATACTATTGAAGGCATTTATATAAGGTACAAGAGCAAGAAATCCGACATTTTTATAGATATCATAATCGTTAAGCTTATCAGCTGCTTTCAACAAGCCTCTACAGGCATTGCCTGCAAAACATTCCCCATGGTAATTTATTGAAAGAATTGTCAATTTTCTCGGCCATTCCAGAGCAATGTCTCTTCCCAAAAGAGGTACCAAACCATTCGAAAATAAATGGTTGATGAATCACATTAAAATGTGTAATTCCCGAATTACATATTTCTGTAACACAGGGGTATCATTACTCCCGTTAAATAGCGGACTATTGACGGTACTGTGGCATTCTTGTGAAAAATTCTTCTTCTTCTCTAATTTCTCAAATTTTACATAATCATGACGTAAGTCTCCATAAGTTTTTAATCATAAGAAGCTGTCTGAATTTTCTGCATGGGAGCTAGTGCTTGCGGCACTGGTTGCAGCACTGCTACCTTCTTCCTTTTCCGTATAACTTTTTCTTAGATGATTGAGGCTAACAAAGCAGTATGGACAAGGATACATCGCAGTAGCAGTTTGCTGTCCGTTGATAATCGCAAACAAATTTAAAAGAAATGTCATTTATCTTTGTAAGATCAAACAAGAGTTTCACGTTATCGTTTTCTTTTATTTTTGGAACTATGCACAGCAGCACGATACGCTAACGCTCATTAACTTGGCTTTTTTCCTGGACTACCACCCTCTGAATATTTACATCTTTTATTTGAATTTTCAGTTAACATTTTGTCATTCTCAACATCAGTGTCGTTGAGATTGCGATCCAGTTCCGCAGAATAATTCTCTTGAAATATTGACATGGATATTTAAAAAAAGCCTTGACCACCATCTGTCATTACTTTGACGCAAGTAGTTCCTTCAAAATCCCTTTCTATTATTACAGCCTCGATAATTTCTTCCGCATTTGCAAAGACTACTGGTCTAATACCTTGTTGCCCACCGTCACATTCAAATGAATATTTAGCTGTATGATAGACGTCTTCAAGGAGTTTGGATTGCTCGACCATGTGTTTCCGGTAATGAGCCGGGACAGAATTTTTTCCACCATGTGCTCTCAGGAAGTTGGTAACTTTGTTCATTTTATTTTTTGACAATCCAACGTTAGCCCGAAAATTGTCCAAACTAACTTCAGTAAATTTCATATTTTCTCTTAGTGAAGAATTAAAAACTACTCTCATTTTGGACCCTTTTGTACTTAACTCAACCTATTCATTCTCAATATGACGGCTTGCACCGCCTTTAGCTTTAATCTTTTCTCTGATAACATTAGACGCAACTTGCTCTTTAGCAACACCTGGAAGTTTTTCAACAATCTTAGAGATATTGTTTTGAGGATTCTTACATTTACGATTTATCCCCTTGGCATTCGATACATCGCTGTATGGAAGTCCTTTTTATAGGTTCTTTATCTTTCTTTGGAAGTTTTACAACGTTTGTCGCACCATAACGCGAACCTTTAGGCGAATTAATTTCATAATTCAAATTACGTCTATTTGGAGCTATTGGTTTTTGATGACCTACATATCTACATGTTAGGCATATGTAACAGTTACATACATCAGGAGTTGTACGAGTACTTTTTGGCAAAATTAAACTTTCGTAATCAGGCATATTTCGTAATCAGGCCGTTTGAAAATATTCTTATCTGCGTCAATCATAGTCAGATAACAAGTTCTGCAAATGATTACAGGAAATTTTTCATTTTGTATATCATAATTGATATTGATGAATTTTTTTATTAAACCCTCAATTTTTGTAGTAATGAGGAATTTATTAGCACTTGCTTTCCCGAAGAGAATTTTTTTACCACATGGTCCACACAGCTTGACTCTATTTTCAGAGTGAGAGTTTTTTGTCTTTGTATTCATTTTTTTCATTATTATTTGATTTGCATGCGTGCGCTTGGTTTAGCTGCGAATCGCCGACTAGCGTATGCGCAAAACTCTCTCTTTCTCTCGTTCTAGTCTGCAGCTATGTATATATATATCAAGTACACATTCACTGCATATATTATTTATGGTTGTGCAAATTGTGAATCCATTTGAAATTCGAATTAAAATGAAAAATGATTCAGTTTATGATCATTTTTGCAGTACAAATATATAGACATATATATATATATATATATATATGTATTTCTCGAAAAGCGAAGCAGGTACGATTTTGGGGTTTGAAATTTCTGGAATCTGGGGATGATTAAGAACAACTCTACATGGAGCTTTGTGAGGTCCAATTCAGCGAAACCTGTCGCTCCTTGAGGAGGGGTGTGATAAGGAAAGAAAGAGTTTTAATAAAAACTTTGTTTTTATTGATTGGATTATGAAGAAATTAAGAATTTTTTTAAAGTTGTGAATAGTTGACCTTTAGTTTCGTAATTTGTTGATTTTGTTCGGCATTAGGTCATGAGTTAAAAAATATAAACATATATTTGTTTTTAAAAATTTTTTCTTTTTTATTATCCCAATATTTCAGTCAACGTTGTTGACCATCTTCAGGGGTTCTATATAAAAATACAAAAATATCACACAAATTATTGCAAAAATTACACAAAAGATTTAAACACGAAAAATATAATTACATTTAAAAAATATAAATAAACGAAAATAAAAAACGAAAATAAAAACCACTTTCTGAGCTGTTGTTCAGCTGTAAGCTTTTGTCAACTGATGAATTTTTTCTTTTTCTATTTTAATTTTATTTTGGTCTTTTTCTGTTTTTGTGTATCGTGTGTTTGTATGTGTGAGCTGAGATGTTTGATTTGTTTGATTTTGTCTTGTTGAATAATTTATTAACAGTGTTGTTGCATTTAAAGGCTAACTGGAATTTGTCTTTATTATAAATATTAGAGTTTTTCATCCTTTCAGAAAAATTCGCTATATAACTGATTGATTTAAAGATTTTCTCCTCTGATTCTACAGTATTAGCTATGGGATCTTTATTTCTTACACGTTTTATCAAATCATTTATGGTCTTTTTTGGGAAGTCATTCATTTTTAAAGTATTTTGGATTTTATGTAAATTTTCTCTATGAAACTGATTGTCACTTATATCTAACACCCTGCTGATTGAAATTGGTTGCCGTATTTATAATTATTCGTTTAGAATGTTTCGAGTAGAAGTTTATTAATCTACCCGAAGAAGATGGTTTGTGGTACCAATCCAGTTTAAGCAGATTTCCTTGTCTTATTATTATTGAGTCCAAGTACGGTAGTTTACTATCATTTTCTTTTTCTATGGTAAATTGAATTTGCCGGTTAAAAGAGTTTAAGATTTTTAGTGTTTCATCAACTTTGTCCTTTTTTATGATTCCAAACAAATCATCAACATATTTGGTGAGAATTCTGGGTTTTTCTTCCATCTGCTCTATAGCCGTGTCCAATAACTCCTCCATAACTATATCTGCAATCACTGGTGATGCAGGTGATCCCATTGGCATTCCTTTCAATTGTTCATAAAACTTATCCTCAAATTTAAAATATCTGGTGTCTTTTATGCAAAAACTCAGTATTTCAATAAATAACTGTTTTAAAATCAAACAGAAAGCGTCATATATGTATCACTTATAGCAAACAACTGCAGGGGCTCTGCTAATATAAAAATATTTATTATTATTTATTATTTCAACTGGTTAATTTTTTATTTTTTATTTTTCAGTTTTCATTTATCATTTATTATTTACAATTTTTTATTATTCATTTAAAATTTTTCATTTTTCATTTTTAATTTTTAATTTTTAATTTTTATTATTATTATTATTATTATTATTATTATATTGTTTTATTGAATTGCTATCACAACAAGAATAAATCTTATAAATTACAGTGATAGCAAGTAACATTTGTAATATTAACATTGAGTTACAGTAAATTTCGAGATTAATAAAAATAAAGTAAATTAGTCATAAAAATTAACATAATAATGAACATAATAAAGTTGACATTTAACATAGATTCAAACAAAAAATTTTTTAAGTTCCTTTTTGAAAAGTAATGCGTTGCTTTGTACTTGGATATATGATGGTAAATTGTTCCAAAGACACGTGGTGTAGTTGAAAAATTGTCTAGTAGACATTAGATATTTGTATTTTTGTGATATCAAATTTCTTCCACGAGGCGATTGTGCAAAAATAATTTTGTTAAAAAGATATTCTGGGTTCTTCAGATAAATAATCTTATGCATCATTAAAAGGCTTTTATATTTTAGTAAATCTTTAAAACTTGTATTATATAACTGGTATGAATATGATGATATACTATCTCGTCTACCTCTGTTGAAAACGTATCTGGCTATATTATTATATGTGACCTCGAGGCGATTAAAGTCAATAGTGTCGCAATTTGCAAATATTTCACACCCGTACAGTAGAACTGGTATTAAATAGGTTTTTGCCAAAAGCATTCTTATTTCAAACGGCGCCGATGATTGCACAGCCCACAAGTTTCTCAACATCCCATGAACTTTACCAGCTGATATATTTATATGGTTAGACCAAGAAAGTTCAGCAATAAATGTGATTCCCAAGTTCGATGATGTTTGAACAAAGTCGATTCTTGAGTTGTTAATATGTAGAAAAATATTGTCGTTCAGTCTTTTTTTATTACTTCTTGAAATGAAAATACATTTTGATTTGTCAGGGTTTATACCTAAGCCATTTGTACATGCCCATTTATGTATATTATCCAAGTCACTATTAATACAGTCAGAACAATGTTGAACATCTTCTATTCTGCTGCTTAAGTACAACTGTACATCATCAGCATACATTTGTACGCCACAGTAATTCAGAACCTCAGGCAAATCGTTAATATACATACAGAAGAGCAATGGACCAAGAATGGACCCCTGAGGCACACCTCTGTCAATATCCGCTGCTTTAGAAGTCACTCCATTTAAAGAAACCACTTGTTTACGATTAATAAGGTAAGAGGAAATAAGTTTATTAGCCGAACTTGAGAAATTAAAGATTTTCTCGAGTTTAGTGAGTAGAATAGAGTGATCAACAGTATCGAAGGCCTTACTGTGATCTAAAAGCACAAGAAATGATACCATATTCTTATCCAGCTTTGATCTAATTTCTTCCACTACATCGATCAAAACCGTAATGCAGCTTCTGTCCTGTCTAAACCCAGATTGTCTATCCGTAAGGAGATGTTGATTCTTTAAATACTCATTCATTTGCCGGTACATAAGATTTTCCATAACCTTGGATAAAAATGGTAGTATCGCAATAGGTCGGAAGTCGCTGTTATTCTTTGGAATAGGAATGATTTTTGCTTTTTTCCACATATCAGGAAAAATTGATTTTGTTAATATTGTATTAATTAAATACGTAATAAATGGAAGAAGTTTACGAACGACAATTTTTAAAAATCTTGGATTAATTTCACCTAAGCCCACAGCATTTGACTTAATTGATGTAATACTTTTAAGAACTTCAGATTGATCCACACATCGAAAATCAAAACAGTTCTCAATAGGCACAGTATGAATTTTTTCGTACCCATTTTCAGTTGGTTTATTCACTTGAATTTCGACAAATTGTTTGTTTAACTTATCAACGTCCACATCAGAACCAACAGTGCAAGGATTTCTTTTCCCAATACCTATTTCACGGATCTCTTTCCATTTTCTCTTGCTATCAATAGCTGAAGAGAATTTCTGTCGATAATAACTGGATTTTGCAATATATATGCAGTTCACAACTTCCTTTCTAATGGATTTGAATAATGCATGTAACTCAGGCGTTTTAAATTTCATCCAACGTTTATATGCCATATCTCGTTTATCAATTAAACGTTTTATAATTGAAGTAAACCAAGGATGCTGTATAGGTTTAAGTGTTCTTGTTTTTTCAGGCACAATTTCATAAAATATTGTGAGAAGGTTATTTTGAATGAAAGCAATTTGATCATTAACATTCTCAAGACCATAAATTGAATCCCAATGAACGCAATCAATACGCTGGTTTAACGCTGTATAGTCAATGCCACGAAAATCTCTATAAGTGTAATGTACATCTTCATTGTTAACATAGGTATGATATATCATAAAAATTAAGTCATGCTTCGAAAAAACAGGGGCAGAAAATTGATCGTAAAGCAGTATTTTGCTTTTATGATTAGTAAAGAATACATCAAGTAAACTGTTCGAGCCACTTGGATAATGGGTTTGAACGATCATATTAACAGGCAAAAGACCGAGCGTTTGCATGGGCTCTGAAAGTGACTTATCAACTAGCAGGTTACTATTGAAATCACCACAAATGATTACGTCATTGTACAATAAGGACAGAGATTCAATTTTATCAAACAAGTCTTTGGTATCAATAAAGTTATACGGTCGATATACGCAGGCGACAAGAATTTTTTCTTTATCCTTCGTGGTTAATTCAAGAAATAGAAACTCAATCTCACTAGTAGGCTCTGATCTTAGCTTTACACAACAATTTATCTCCGTTCTCACATAAATTGAGACACCACCAGCGTTTGCTATCCTATCAGCACGAAATAGTTTAAATCCCGGCAAATTGAAAATTGAATCATTGACTGAGGAATCGAACCAGGTTTCAGATACGCAGATGACGTCAACTCCAGAGGCAACAAAAATATATCTAAACTCATCTATCTTGTTATTAAGACTTTGCGCATTTATATGAACAATTTTGAGTCCAGATTTTTCAAAATTTTTATTTTTCATTTTTTATTTTTAATTTTTTTATTTTTAATTTTTTATTTTTCAATTTTAATTTTTCTTTTTTCATTTTTCATTTTGAATTTTTCATTATCAACTTTTTATTTTTTCATTTTTAATTTTTCTTTTTTCATTTTTCATTTTTAATTCTTCATTTTAATTTTTTCATTTTTTATTTTTAATTTTTCATTTTTTATTTTTCATTTTTCATTTTTAATTTTTAATTTTTAATTTTTAATTTTTAATTTTTAATTTTTAATTTTTAATTTTTAATTTTTAATTTTTAATTTTTAATTTTTAATTTTTAATTTTTAATTTTTAATTTTTAATTTTTAATTTTTAATTTTTAATTTTTAATTTTTAATTTTTAATTTTTAATTTTTAATTTTTAATTTTTAATTTTTAATTTTTAATTTTTAATTTTTAATTTTTAATTTTTAATTTTTAATTTTTAATTTTTAATTTTTAATTTTTAATTTTTAATTTTTAATTTTTAATTTTTAATTTTTAATTTTTAATTTTTAATTTTTAATTTTTAATTTTTAATTTTTAATTTTTAATTTTTAATTTTTAATTTTTAATTTTTAATTTTTAATTTTTAATTTTTAATTTTTAATTTTTAATTTTTAATTTTTAATTTTTAATTTTTAATTTTTAATTTTTAATTTTTAATTTTTAATTTTTAATTTTTAATTTTTAATTTTTAATTTTTAATTTTTAATTTTTAATTTTTAATTTTTAATTTTTAATTTTTAATTTTTAATTTTTAATTTTTAATTTTTAATTTTTAATTTTTAATTTTTAATTTTTAATTTTTAATTTGTAATTTTTAATTTTTAATTTTTAATTTTTAATTTTTAATTTTTAATTTTTAATTTTTAATTTTTTTATTTTTAATTTTTAATTTTTAATTTTTAATTTTTCACTTTTCATGATTAATTTTTCATTTTTTATTTTTCATTTCTTATTTTTTATTTTTCATTTTTTTATTTTTAATTTTTTATTTATCATTTTTTATTTCTCATTTTTAATTCCTCATTTTTTATTCTTATTTTTTTATTTTTAATTTTTCATTTTTCATATTTCATTTTTAATTTTTCATTTTTCATTTTTTATTTTTCTTTTTTCACTTTGCATTTTTTATTTTTCATTTTTAATTTTTCTTTTTTCATTTTTCATTTTTCATTTTTCATTTTTCATTTTTCATTTTTCATTTTTCATTTTTCATTTTTAATTTTTAATTTATAATTTTTAATTTTTTATTTTTCATTTTTCGTATTTCATTTTCATTTTTCATTCTTTATTTTTCGTTTTTCATTTATCATTTATCATTTTTCATTTTTAAAAGCGTTTTTCTAGCGCTATCCGCTCCCTCATTTTATCCCCAAACACTTCCTAATGAAATCGTGCCTTCATTTTATCTCCAAGCACTTCCTAATCTTTTCACTTATACAATCGTATCTCACACCGCTTTTGTCTTACTCTGTTTTTGTGAGTGTATTGTGAATAGAGCGTATAGAAGTTTACACATCGAAAATAAAAAAGGTTTCTCATGATTCCATTAAAACAGTTTCAACAATTGTTTAGAGTGATTACCATGGGTCCAAATATTTATATATCGAAAATAAGCACAAACCAAATTTGAGCGGCGTTGTTATAAATTTTTTTGCCTTCGGATATGAAAAAGTTCATAAGCTATATTTATACGGGAGCTAGGTCGAAAAATGGGCCGATCCTGACTCTATTAGGTAGGGTCACTTATTTATTGCAAAAACATATACCAACCAAATTTGAGAGAAATCTGTGGAATATTTTTGGTTTTTGACAGATTTAAGTGAAGATCGGGAATCAGCCTCATTTGCGGGCTATGACTTAGAATTATCCTATAGGGATTTTTTTTGGACTACTGATAAATAGATGTAATAAACGTAAACAAAACCAATTTGACGGAGATCTATATGATAATTTGAATATTATTTGACTTTAAGTCGAGCTCATTGGGGTCTTTTGTATGGGGACTTGGTCTGAACATGCACCGGTTATCACCAATTTCAACAGCGTTCATCCCATGGCCGATAGAAGCTTATTCACTAAATTTATCAAAATATATTCATAGTTGCGACCTGTAGTTTGATTACAAGGTTTTCATGGACACACAGATGGATGGACAGACGGACATCGCTAAATCGACTCTCAGTAAGTGATAAGGAGTCGATCGGTATAATAAAAGATGGGTCTAGGTAACATATTGTTGGTAGTTACAAACATCAGCACAATGTATTATTACAAAAAAATAATGTTACCCTACTTATTCTTCCAAAAATAATTGGTATTGTTAAAGCCCTAAATCACAACGCAGACTGTCGAATTCTGCATTATAGCTCTATTATTGACTCATTCACCATTAAAGCTGGAGAGAGATAAGGCTGTATTTTGTCGCCCCTACTTTTTAATATCATCCTGGACAATATAATGATAAGAGTCTAGTGTGAACATAGAGGAACATTTAGGGGATTCAACAGAAGGCTAAAAGCTCTGCCGACGACATATGTCTACTATACCACAACTTCAATGATATACAGGCTAAGATCAGGCTGTACAAACTGAAGCAGCTAAAGCTGGTCGAAATATAAATATTACCAAAACTAAAGCAATGAGAATTAATGCTTCTAACAACAGAACATTCGCAATAGACGAGAAGAATTGTGAATACGTATCAACGTTCCTCTATCTCGGAAGTCTTCAAACTATAACAGGTGGTTCTGCAGATGACGCAAGAAACCGAATAAAAGTTGCTAAACATTAATTTGACATTTGAAACCCCATACGGCGATCAGCACACATTGCGAAAAGAACCAAGCTAATCATACATAAAATCCTTTTTTTCTCTATGCATGTGAATCGTGGAATTCAGCGCAGAAGTATGTAAATTCGGTACAGATTTTCATAAATCGCTGCCTGTGGAGAATTTTAAAAATATTCTGGCCAGTAACGATATCCAATGAAAGGCTATGGGCACAAACCTCTAAAATTCCCGTACTAGTCGAGATCCGAAAATAAAATGGCGCTGGCTAGTGCATATTCTATGAAAGCCCGCTGATGATGTCACAATACAAGCTATCGAATGGAACCCGCAAGGAAGCCGTAGAAAAGGAAGACGACACCTGGCGACGCCAAATCGAAATTAAAGCGCCCAGTTATGACCAGAGCTGTAACGAGATAAAACAATCGCACGGACAAATCAGAATGGAATAAATTTGTTATGGCCCTATGCTCCTTGTATGAACTACGGGAACGTATATATATGTACTTATTCCTCCTAAAAAAGTCATTGCATCATATCGAAAAAAAAATTGGAACAGAATTTGTAAAACCAATCAAAATGACCTGTCTGGTAGTTCTAGTGTTAAGTATGTAGAATAAATAATGATGTTTTGGCATTTTTGGATATGTATACACTGAACAAAGTCATAAACTTCAAAGAAAAATTTCAATCAATTAATGGTATATTCCGAATTTGTAGTGTAAGGTTACTGAGATGTGAGTTAATTTTAGTAAAATTAAGGCTAAATTTTTGTAAAATTTCATAGAACTACACACTATTTCGGGTATTTTTCTACAAAAGAACGATTGAAAAAAATTTAAAAATTGAACTTAATTATAAACAAAAAATTATTTACCTAATTCAGATTCAAAAAATAATTTGTCTGAGTGTACAATATATACAAACACGCATATATGCTCATAGTATTCAAAGTGTAGAGCAAAAAAAAAAAAACAATTTAAATGGTTGATCATACATAGAACACACACGGGTATTAACAAACAAACACATACGAAGTATTTCTATATGTTTGTTTGTCTGTGATATGCACTCTCGTACCATGTTGTTAGGAGTTGAAGATATCTGTTTTGCAACGGTTATGGTCGTAAAATAAACCAAATAAACAACCAAAACCATGTCATATGCGTACACACGTACTTGCACGTATAGTAATATAGCAAAAAGCAAACCATCCAGTCAGTCAGAGCAACCAACTAAAGGAATACAATAACACTAACACTAGCAATAATGGCAACAAAAAAAACTACATCAGCCAAAAAAAGTTATATCAATGTAGATATGAAGTAGGTAGACAATGCTATCAAAGTATTTGATATTTATTCACATACACACACGAATAGAAAGAGATATAGAAATGATGAAATTTTCATTCATACATTGTGTTACACTTTACAAGTACCTACTTGTAGACCCAGTCAGAAACATACGGTTGACAAAACGGTTGGTTAACTACTTGGCAAGCTAAGGGAAAGCTAAACTGTTCGAAAGCTAAGTAGAGTGCTAGTTAATGCTTAATTGAGAAGGTTTTAATGATTAACTGCTTATAGGAACAAAATATTTAAAAGAAAGTTTTACTAATTTCTATTATGTTTTCAAACAGTTGTAAATTTTGTAAAATTACTGCTGGGCCAGCACTTCTGCAATAGTGTGCCAATGCTACTCAAATAAATAATTATTTAATTTTTCAACAATTTTATATTTAGCAAATCTAATTCAGCCAGAGCAATTTTTTGTTATCAATTTTTTGTTATTAATATTTTCTTTTTATACCCCATAACAACGACTATGAGGATGTGCACGAAATAAGCGCTTGAACAAGCGTATATTCATGTTGCCAGCATCTCCCAAAGTAAAATATGAGTCTTGATGTGGTTATCGATAACAATATTATACGAGAAATAGTTTTAGAGAAAAATAAGAGGAAAAAATATGTGAAATATAATTGTATTATTATATATTTATTGAAATTTAAATATTTTTGTTTTTTTTTAAACTAAATTATAAATGTAAAGCAGTTAAATTTTTTTTTAATAACTTGTTTTTTTTACTAAAAATATTAATTTATTGAAAGCATTGAAATTAAAAAAAAAAAAATATTTAAAAATAATAATAAGTTAAAAAATAACAATAGAGAACGAGATTTTTGTTGATTTAGAACTGCACTTGATTTTTTTTTATCAGCTCGACTTTTCGCGCTATACCGTTATGTCCAAAATTAAGGACTTCCACTACTTATATTGGGATAACTTGATAACGATTCACCATATTCAGTTAAAGGAAAATTCAAAACCCGCCAAAAATATTATCTTTAAGCCAAACAAATTCATTCCAAGCACTTCTTTCAATATATGTCACGGAACTAGTAAATTTTTTTATCATTGATTAACCTTTTGATTTGAGGGCCATTAAAAAGTGCCAGTCATGGACGTTTTTCCTCCACTTCAAAATGAGGTACCTTCACTTAATTGCGAATAAAAGCCAAACGCGTTCATGGATTTTTATGATCGATGTATGTCTCATTTTATTCATAGATAATGTGAATTTACGTGAAAGAAACAAGACTTTACACTTTTTCCCGTTTTCGATTTTTCGTGATTTTTGAAAATACAAAA
Organism: Cordilura impudica; assembly: GCA_963682025.1. Taxonomy (NCBI): domain Eukaryota; kingdom Metazoa; phylum Arthropoda; class Insecta; order Diptera; family Scathophagidae; genus Cordilura; species Cordilura impudica. Next base: position 25,329,482 of record OY821519.1, on the reverse strand, counting down.
TTTTAATTTTTTTTAGATAGAATAAAAAAAAGGCGAAATATATGTTATCTCAGAACTTAGCATAACTCATATCACTCGATACATTTTTAGAAAGCTACTTTACTATGATTTTTGATAGAGCTAAAAAAACAAAGTTGGCTCCTAACCGATCAACTTTGAGCATGAAGAAAAAAATCATGTGAGTCCGATCGTAATTAAAGATTTTTTATATCACTTTCTTAAAATCATTAATTTTTCATTTTTTATTTTTAATTTTTTAATTTTAAGTTTTCATTTTTTATTTTTTATTTTTCATTTTTTATTTTTAATTTTTAATTTTTTTTTTAATATTTCATTTTCCAATTTTTATTTTTCTGTTTTTCATTTTTCATTTTATGTTTTTCATTTTTTATTTTTCAATTTTCATTTTTTATTTTTCATTATTTATTTTTCATTTTTTATATTTAATTTTTTATTCTTCATTTTTATTTTTCATTTTTTATTTATCATTATTCATTTTTAATTTTAGTTTTTCATTTTTCATTTCTTATTTTTCATGTTGCATTTTTTATTTTTCGTTTTTTATTTTTAATTTTTTAGTTTTAATTTTTTATTCATTTTAATTTTTTTTTTCATTTTTCGTTTTCCATTTTTTTTTATTTTTTATTTTTCATTTTTAATTTTTTTTTTAATTTTTAATTTTTTTTTATTTTTCATTTTTCATTTTTAATTTTTCATTTTTTATTTTTCATTTTTTATTTTTCATTTTTATATATCCTTTTTTTTCATTATTCATTTTTAATTTTTCGCTTTTTGTTTTTCTTTTTTTATTTTTCATGTTTCATTTTTTATTTTTAATTTTTATTTTTTATTTTTCATTTTTAATTTTTCATTTTTTAATTTTCATTTTTCATTATTTATTTTTAATTTTTTATATTTAATTTTTTATTCTTCGTTTTTATTTTTCATTTTTCATTTTTTTATTTTTCATTTTATATTTTTCATTTTTTATTTTTCAATTTTCATTTTTTATTTTTCATTATTTATTTTTCATTTTTTATATTTAATTTTTTATTCTTCATTTTTATTTTTAATTTTTTATTTATCATTATTCATTTTTAATTTTAGTTTTTCATTTTTCATTTCTTATTTTTCATGTTTCATTTTTTATTTTTCGTTTTTTATTTTTAATTTTTTAGTTTTAATTTTTTATTCATTTAAAATTTTTTTTTCATTTTTCGTTTTCCATTTTTTTAATTTTTTATTTTTCATTTTTCATTTTTTTTTTAATTTTTATTTTTTTTTTTTCATTTTTCATTTTTCATTTATAATTTTTCATTTTTCATTTTTCATTTTTCATTTATAATTTTTCATTTTTTATTTTTCATTTTTTATTTTTCATTTTTTATTTTTCATTTTTATATTTCCTTTTTTTTTCATTATTCATTTTTAATTTTTCGTTTTTTGTTTTTCTTTTTTTATTTTTCATGTTTCATTTTTTATTTTTTAATTTTTATTTTTTATTTTTCATTTTTAATTTTTCATTTCTTATTTTTCATTTTTCATTTTTAATTTTTTATTTCTCATTTTTTATTTTTTATTTTTAATTTTTCATTTTTAATTTTTAATTTTTTTTTCATTTTTCATCTTTATTTTTTTATTTTTAATTTTTTTTTTCATTTTTTATTTTTCATTTTTAATTTTTAAACAGGTTATCATAATATCATAATTTTTTCACCAATACAATCACATTTTGTATTACGATTCACATGTTACGCTGTTTTTGAAATTTACCTCCCTGCGCGTATAGATGTTTACACATCAATAAAACTTTTTTATTTTTTTCACTTAAACAACCATTACTCAGCCGCTTTTTTTTTTGGTGATTTTAAAAAATTTGATTGTTTTTCGAAGGTAACAATTACATAAAAAAAAAAATTAAAAATCGCTTAATGAAGAGTAAATTTATGATTTTTGAACTTTTAATTTTTGGAAAAAAGTCAAAAATACGATTATTACTTGTAACTTGAAAATGCGAGCTTATGGAGAAAAATGGAGAATAGATTTGAAATCAACAATCCCAAGTTAGTAAAAAATTGCAATAAAGATCCAGTCAACACCAAAAAAGTTCAACTTTGTTCCCTTGTGTAATTATAATAATAAGTAATAAATATTTATGAAGTATTATTTATTTTAGGTTGCTAATTTTATCAATTTTTAATTTTGTGTCAACCGTTGTCAATTTTTTAAAATACTACTATCAACTAATGTTTTAGAGTTTTTATGCAACATGGATCGCTTTCATCGAACCATGCAGAGAAGCGCGATATTGTCATAATCCAATTGATTTTAGTAATAATTAAACTGCCTCAAGTTTATAATGTGGCAATTTTGAACAAAGAACTTCTTATAAATTGAGAAGGAATTTGAAGATAGATCAGAGTAATATTCAGATGGCACTAAAATTTTATCCACATTAAAAGCCTTGTTCTGTAAGAATGATGACGCTGCTGGTTGCTGGTTATTTTGCCATTTCTAAACATTTTTCGTATTTAAGTTTTTGCAAAAATTTTGCAAAAATCACATATCCTGTTTAATAGGGGAGAGTTTCAAATTTGTTTGTACTCATTTGAATTTCGTGATTGTCACTGTCCACTTCATCCGTTGATATTTTTCAATATTAAGATCGTTTCTTAATATTGACTGCTGGTCAGATAAATCCTAAGATTCTTCATTTGCTGTTGCTTATTCCAGCATGATGTCCTCGTTGGCTTCACAGTTTTATTGGCTGAATTATATTCAAAAGGTGTTATTGTTACGATTGTAAATCAAAATGTATTTCAATTTATTTATTTATAAAAAATCGAATGCATTTTTATTATACTTATAAAAATGAATGCTATTTTTTTTTTCTATCGCCACGCACATCGATGTGTATCGCACGCAGTCGTATTTTATCGTATTCGTAGTTGTTCTTGTAAGTGTTGTTCCAACACTTATTTTCATTGAAATTAAAAGCGCTAGAATATATTGGATTTTATTAATAGAATAGTGGTCGTTTGAACCACCTTTTGATCGTATTGTAAAGAACAGATTTTCTAGCGTGACCTGATTAAATTTGCCTAACAAAATGAAACCAATGTCTTCATAGTTTATAAACAAATGTTGGCGTGAATCAACGAAACACTTTAATGTAAGAATGAACCCATTGGTAGACTTGGTTTTTTTGCCCGGCAAATATAAACGATTCTAGATATTCAATAATTTCCAGAATATAGCCCGTCTTCCCGCAGTCATTCTTGCAGAATGCCTTCGTGTTGGGATTTCTATCGCGAATGTTTTCGCACTAACTTTATCGAAGATCTTATTAAATTGCTGGACAAAGAAGAGCGTTCTCGGTACTTTCGCCAGCAATAAAGGTTCGATAATGAACCCAGCATCCACTTAAGTCTTAACTGCTACAGTTGAGCAGCTCTCGAAACTTTCAGCCTTTCGAATGTAGTTGGATTTAAATGCGAATGCTTAAGTTTTGGCAGCATACGCATGAGCAAACAACTATGTGGTTTGGGTATAATGACTTTGTGCTGCTGTTTGTAACTACCAAAAATATTTGACCTAGATCCATTTTTTATTATACCCATCGAATCAGAATCACTTTAATTAACGATGTCCGTCCATCTGTGTGTCCATGTAAACCTTGTAATCAAACTGCAGGTCGCAAATATGAATATATTTTGATGAAAATTGGTATATAAGCTTTTATCGGCCATATGATGAACGCTATTGAAATTGGTGAAATTCTGTCCATGTTCGGACATAGTCCCCATACGAATGACCCTATAAAATCGACATAAATTGCCATAAGATCCAAATTATCATATATATCTCAGCCAAATTAGGTTTGTATGTGTTTATTATATCCATTAATCAGTAGTCCAAAAATAATTCCTATACGACAATTATTAGTCATAGGCCCCATATATAGCTGCTTCCCGATCTTCACTTAAATATATCAAAAAACAAAAATATTGCACAGATTTTTCTCAAATTTGGTTTGTATAAGTTTTTGCAACAAATAAGTGACCTTACCAAATATGGTTAGGATCGGTCCATTTTTCGACCCAGTCCCCATAAATGGTATGAACTTTTTCATATCTGCAGCTAAAAAAAAAAATAATAATAACAATGCCACCCAAATTTGTCTTATGCTCTTATTTTCTATATTCAATTAATTGGACCGAAGAGATAGGGTCTCTAAACCATGATATAGGGTACCGTATAGTCGGTCTAGACCGTCTATAATTTTCTTACTAGTTTTATTTAATTTGGGGACCGAAAATAATAGTTATTTTGAAATGTTTAACAGAAAAGCATAAAGAAGTAAATGTCGGTTCACTGATTCTAGTACACAGTTTTGATCCTTGTGAACTAATTTTACAGAAAATGTTTTGCTTTTCTCAAATTCATATTTTTATTTTTTCGAGCAGCAATAAAAGTTTTATTTTTATTTTTAGTTTTTGAGCAGTTACTTCTGTATAACCTCCACACCACTGTGCAGAGGGTATGTATACCCATTCACAAATAAATCCATTTACCTGGGTAAAATTATGACAATATTGTTTGCTATTATATCGAGGAGGTTGTTAATAAATTTGGAGCCTATAGGCGAAAAATCCAAGGAAAGATGTACAAAAATGTAAAGATACTCCCATAAAATTTCATATAAAACTCTAAAACAAAGTGCAAAATGATTATACTTATCCATATTTATCAGCGATGTGTACATATATTTGTTTCCTTGTTGTTTTTTTTGCATGTGAACGAATGGTTTATCGATGAGAGTTAGAGAATAGCCAATATTGGTTATAATCTTAATCTCTTTAAACAAACAAAAATTTAATTGTATATGTATTTACGTTAATTCTAATTGCATTTAATAACCTTTTCCTTTGTTTTGTCTATAATATTAATAGGCTAGGTGATTTCTTGTTACCGATGTTTTGTTCTACCGTTTTATCCCGATTTGGACCAAACATATATTATTTGAAATGTACTTCTTTTAAACTGTGCACCAGATTTACAGATTTTAAAATTTATTCCTTTATTTTGAGTAAATTGCATTTAAAATTGCTACTAACACATACAAAAAAAATTATACGTATACAATGTGTGTGCTTATTAAATTTGTTAATGTGTTTATTAATGTGTTTGTTAATGAGTTTGTTATCTTCATTCACATTAATAATAAACCAAAGAAGTGCTGGTTTGTGAATTGGCTAAGTTGAGAAAGAAAATTGCCTAAACATTGCACTCGAATTTCGAGTGCTGGAATCTGCTAGTTTTTATATTGCTCAAAAAATAATATCAAATAATCTGAACCATAAAAACAAAGTTTTTATTAAAACTCTTTCTCTCCTTACGCATATGAGTTTTGAATATCTCCGTGACTGTGCGTGACTGTGTGTGACAATCTTAAAATTAATCTTTGGCCACAACAAGTCTATGGACAAAGTTTCAGATCCATCGGATAAGGGGAAATGGGTTTTAAATCACTTCGTGACTGTGCGTGACTATGCGTGACTGTCCGTGACTATGTCGAGATTGATCTTTCTTTACAGCAAGTATATCGACCAAGTTTCAGATCGATCGGATGAGGGGAAATGATATTTAGATCACTCCGTGACTGTACGTGATCATGAGTGACTGTGCGTGACTACCCCAAAATTAATCTGTAGTCACAGCAAGATTTTGGGCCAAGTTTCAGATTAATTGGATAAGGGGAATGGGGTTGCCCCGCGACAGACAGAGAGATTGAGTTAAAAGAAGGAGTTTAAAAATAACTGATATTTTATGATAAAAGGTATGACTGCATGACTACGGTCCGTCATTCAAAAGATATTGCGGGAGACGGTCTTGGGGATCTCCATTATTTGCGAAATATTTAAAGAATATCTTATTTCAGGTTTCCTACTGGGATTACCCAAACTCTTGATCAAAATGAATTGTAGAGATGATGTTAACGAGCGAAGCATATTCTACTAAAACATATACTTATACATACGTTATGTGTGTATGTATGAGGTGTGTGTGTGTATGTGTTTGTATGAATGACCTTTTTTCTTACATTTTGTATAATACATGTTATTTTATGCAGCACATGAGTACATCACTCACTTCCTCACTTTAGTTCACATACACACATACAAATAAATGTTCGTATGTGTGTGGTTGTATGTTCATAAATATAAATTCCAGCTTTGTATTCACTTACATCGTAAACTTTATGCTGTTATATTTATGGTTGTATGTAATTGTGTTTATGTATAAGTATTAAGGTGGTCCATATATAGAAATACATGATTTTTAAGCTACAGGATAAATGTTTTATGACATTTAGTAACATACTTGATAATATACGGAGACATTATATAACATATATAATTTATATAATAATATATATTTTTGTAATATAATAATGTAAAAATTTTACATAAATATAATCTGATCACCACATTTACATTTTCATAATACAATGGTCAAAAAAATTTTATATCAATAGAGTCTGATCAAAATAATATCAAAGTTTCTATGAATTTGTGAAAATAGAATGTATTTTGTTGCAGAAAAACTCAAAAAACTTTTGATGCCATTTAGTGAATATTCAGGAATTATTAACTTTTATTGGATTTTAAAACGATAGAATACAATTAATTGTAGGAAAGTACACAGTTTATAATTACTTGCACTAATTGAATTATCAGGGTCCAATTTCTGTTAATATTTATGTTCTCTTAAACAAATACCAAAACGTATATGGCGATCAAATAAGGTAAAACTTAATGTAGTGTTGTATTTTGTGATTGTAATATTTGTTTAAAACTACTTCAAAGTTTCAAAGGATTACATTTTTAAAAATGTATTTAAATACTACGGCGCACAGTGGTCGAGATGCACAACCTAGCGGCACTTAAGCTGTGAAATGTATAAAGAATTAAAGTTTGAACAGTTAATGTTTTAAATATATAGAGTTAATAAAATTAATATAAATGACTTGAGGAAAATATATATGTTTCTAATCAGAATCAGAAGTATCAGAACCAACAACGTTTTCTTGTATAATTGGCTCTTTAAGCAAATTTTGTATATCACTGTCTATTTTGAGGTTGTTCTGGGAGTAGGTAGAAGGTCGTTTGGAGAGCAAGGATAAGAGACGATCATAAGAGAAAAGAAGTGAGTGCGCTAAATCTTCCATGGTGTTTTCAAAAAAAAAAAATAAAATAATAATGTGGGCTTATCGTAGGACCACATCAACTACTGCTTAGAATATCACAAGTACTTTCTGTATTTTTATTGATTTCTCAACATCAATTTGTAATTGTTAATATTTGTTTGCATAAGATCCATTTCTATGTTAAAATTTATGCATAATTACTTAATATTGACATCTTAACCACATCAAAAGAAGATATTGATTTGGAAGCTATGTTTTGATGTGTAAACATCTATACGCGCAGGGGGGTAAATTTCTATTTCACAATACAATCACGAAAACTTCGTAACATGTAAGACGTAAGATAAAATCAGTGTGACTTATGATTGTATTGGTGAAAAAATTATGATATGTAATAACCGGTTTGAAAATGAAAAATGAAAAATAAAAAACGAAAAATGAAAAATTAAAAAAAAAAAAAAAAAATTATATATTAAAAATGAAAAATAAAAAATGAAAAATAAAAAATGAAAAATAAAAAATTAAAAATAAAAAAAGAAAAATAAAAAATGAAAAAAAAAAAATTAAAAATGAAGAATAAAAATGAAAAATGAAAAACAAAAAATGAAAAATGAAAAATAAAAAATGTAAAATAAAAAAAGAGAAATAAGAAATGGAAATTAATAAATGAAAAATGAAAAATTAAGAATGTTATTATAGTCGGTATAGACCGACTATACGATACCCTATACCATGCGTTTAGAGACCCTATCTCTCAGGCCCAACTAACTGGATATAGAAAATAAGCATAAACCAAATTTGGGTGACATTTTTATTAATTTTTTTTGCTGCAGATATGAAAAAGTTCATATCGGATGCTATATATATATGGGGACTTGGCCCAAAAATGGACTGATCGTGACCATGTTTGCTAAAGTCTCTTGCATTTTGCAAAAATATATACAAACAAAATTTGAAAAGAATCCGTGCATTATTTTTGTTTTTTGATAGATTTAAGTGAAGATCGGGAAGCAGCTCTATATGGGGCCTATGACTAAGAGTTGTCCCATAGGGATCATTTTTGGACTACTGATTAATGGATGTAATAAACATATACAAACCCAATTTGACTAAGATTTATATGATAATTTGGATCTTATGGCAATTTATGTTGATTTCATAGGGGTCATTTGTATGGGGGCTAGGTCTGAACATGGACCGATTCTCACCAATTTCAAAAGCGTTCATCCTATGGTCGATAAAAGCTTATATACTAAACTTCATCAAAATATATTCATATTTGCGACCTGTAGTTTGATTACAAGCTTTACATGGGCACACAGACAGACGGACGGACAGACAGACGGACATCGCTAAATCGTCTCAGAAAGTGATTCTGATTCGATCGGTATAATAAAAGATGGGTCTGGGTCAAATATTTTTGGTACTTACAAACAGCAGTACAAAGTCATTATACCCAAACCACATAGTGGTATAGGGTATAAAAAGGAAAAATCAAAAATAAAAAAAGAGAAAAAGAAAAATAAAAAATAAAAAATTAAAAATGAAAAATAAAAAATAAAAATAAAAATAAAAATAAAAATAAAAAATAAAAAATAAAATATAAAATATAAATAGTAAAAAATAAAAAATAAAAAATAAAAAATAAAAAAGAAAAAATAAAAAATAAAAAATAAATAAAAAATTAAAAGTAAAAAATGAAAAATAAAAAAAAAAAATTAAAAATGAAAAATAAAAATAAAAAATAAAATATGAAAAACGAAGAATGAAAAATGAATAACGAAAAATAAGAATTAAAAATGAAAAATAAAAAATGAAAAATGAAAGATAAAAAATGAAAAATAAAAAAAGAGAAAAAGAAAAATGAAAGTTAAAAAATAAAAGTTAAAAACAAAAAATTAAAAATAAAAAATGAAAAATAAAAAATGAAAAATAAAAGATGAAAAATGAAAAACGAAAAATTAAAAATAAAAAACAAAAATTAAAAATTGGTCGGTTTAAATAATATATAATAATAAATATTTTTATATTTGCAGAGCCCCTGCAATTGTGCCATAAAAAATCTTTAATTACTATATGTTTACACATCTCCCCTGTGATCTGACTTACATGATTTTTTATTTTGTACTGGAATTGGAAATCATATGGTTACGAGATGTTCGCAATGATAAAAAACAGACTTTTGCTCGGGCGCCTATGAACCGATAAATTTTCGAGATAAACAGCTGTAGAAAGTATTTGCTGATCACAAAGCTTGTGATTTTTTGCTGAAAAATCAGTAGTGAAAAAGTTTTGAGGAAATATCAATCGTATTTATTACGAAATAAAAATTTAATGTGATTTTTTGTTAAAAACTTTTTAACTTCAATTTGTGAAACGTTATAGGAGTGTTGCAGAACGCTATCCAATTAGTTAGTCTATAATAAAGTCAAAGGCTACAGAACATGGATATGAGCCTACAGCACCAATAGAGGTTCCAAGGTCTTTCAATTCATGTTCTTACTTTTATAAGTTTTTAGCCGGAATATAAAGCTTAATTTAGAGTTAACAGTCAAAATGAGATAGCTAAAGCCATTTCTCATCATCTCGGAGACTTAAAAGATAAGGCTGTTCCCCATAACTGTATGCCATGGCAGCAAATGGGTTAATTAGTTTAATTATATATATATTTGAATGAAAATAAACGTTAAAAAAAATGGGTTTGAAAATCGAGTTATAAATCAAGAGCTTACAATCGAGACTTAACTTTGAGTTTCTTCCAAGTGGCCATGTGAATTGGACTAATTTAGCGTCTAAAGGGTTTTTCCATGTAAGTCGACGATCAGAGTCGATCGGTATAATAAAAGATGGCTCTAACTCAAATATTTACAATCATCAGCATAAACTCATTATACCCTGATCACATACTGGCATAGTGCATAGAAATTAAAAATATTGAAAAGCATTTATTTTACCAGGTACATGCATACGTTTTTTCCAGTCTTTTTTTTTTGGAAAAAAAAGGCGTCATTTCCAAGGATAATTAATTTTTTTATTCAAAATACACATTTCGCTCATCTCTCAGGTAATTTAAGAATACCATTCCAGTTAAACTGTTTGTTGTCTTGGCGCCTCCATTTTCGTCGAGCCGTTTTCCAACATTTCGAATGTTGTGAAGTGCTGCTCTGTGAGCTCGTGATAGTCGGCTGACGCCAGGTTGGGGGAGTATGGTGGCTTAGGAGATATCTTAAAATCCCATTTAAGTGATTTCAAGGTGTCTTTGCTAGGTCAGGCTGTGCATTGTCGTGTAACAGAATCATTTTCGCATGTTTTATTGCCCATTCCGGCCATCTTTCGATTAATGCGTGGTTTAAAATATTTTATTTGTTGGCGATAGCATTATGTAATAACGGTTTAACCGCGCTTCAAGAGTTCTCAGTCCACAATACCGTTCTGGTCTTAACAGACACAGAGCATGGTCTTCTTGCCAAGGAGATTTGCCTTTGGTGTTGAAGAACCGAGTTCGCCATGTGAAATCCATGTTTTTTCACTTCGGGTTTTCAAAATAAATCTATTTTACGTCCCCAATCATAATTCGATACACCACTGATGTTCTTTCGTGGCATTTCAGCAGCATATCACAAGTGACTTTGCGATTTTCTTTTTGATGTTCATTTGAAACGTGTGAGACCCATTTACAGAGTTTATTGATCTTCCACATCGATCGCAAACTTCTGCTGATTGTTCTTTTGACACGTGTTGCCGTTGAGTTTGAGCCATCTCCTGCAAATGCTCGATTTTGAATTTTTTGTAGTCTACTAAAGCACTCTCTGTCTTCCACATTGAAATCACCACCATATGTTTCTTCCAGCAAACGATAACTTTAACCAGCCATTTTCTTTTGATTAAATAAGAAAGCTCGCATCGTGCCCCAAATGCTCTTTTTCAGGTACAAAACTTGATATGATCACAGAACGATGAAACAAAGACGCTAGTTTTTGAGGACTCAACTTATGTGTGCTTGTGGTTAAGATATAAGACGAGCAAACTGGCGTGTGTGTCAAACTACCTCGCTTTTCGATGGCGTCATATCTTGATTAAAGCAGTACAGTAGTTTTTTTTTAAATATTTATAAACATTTTTTTTTATTTAATTGCAGTATTGGAACATTACCTCGATTAACCGGGTTGCTGGGGACCGGGCTCAGCACGGATAATCCGGAAACACGGTTGAAAGAGGCTTTTTTTAAATATTCACAAATTTTACTATTTGTATTTATTTTTAAGAAGAACATGTAAATTTGCATCTATTAACATACTTATGAATACAGATACATATCTTATTATTTTTATAATATACTTTCATTTAAATATACATACATAAATACATACATATTTATATTCATTTAAAATATTCGTTTAAAGTAGTTTGTCTTTTAGAATTCATTTGTTCCTTAAGTAAATGATTTTGTATGCGATACACTTGTATTTTGTCTGGCTCTGAAATACCTGGACCAATATAGTTTTCTAAGAACCCTAACAGGAAACTACTAGCCTTTATTGCTTGAGCTAATGTGGGGGTTTCTTCCGTATTACCTCCATCTGATTCCTCGGAATTTGACTCAAGCTCATATTCTTCTGTTTGATTGACCATGTTAAGGATTACATCGTCAGATACATTAGCAAACGGTGCGACATCAACATCGCACTTCATCCACTTTGAGATAGCATCAGCTGTTATTTTCTTCATCTTGAGATAGTAAGTTATTCCAAACTTTATTTAAAACACGTGGGGTTACAGAATCCCACGAAGTCGCTGCTGTCCACAAAGCTGACTTAATGTTCAAAGATTTAACAAATTCGTGTCGACTATTAGAATCCACAAGTTTTTGCACGATAAATTTACGGTACTGGCATTTGAAACTCCGAATGGCTCCTTGATCCATAGGCTGAATCAAGGATGTACAATTCGGTGGTAGATATTTTACTGTAACATTATCAGATATCATTGCATTTACATTCGGGTGTGCTGGACAGTTGTCTAATAGCAAAAGAACTTTGCAATTCTTTTCGAGACCAATGCGTTGTAAATGTTCTCTTACCTCTGGTACAAAATTTTTGTTAAACCACTCCAGAAATAGCTCTTGTGTTACCCAAGCTCTCTTATTAGATTATAAACTACAGGAAGGTATTTAACATTTTTTAAACATCTTGGATTAGCACTTTTTTCTATTATTAGCAATTTACACTTGTGATTCCCAGCTGCATTTGCACAAAGTAATGCTGTGATTCTTTCCTTGGACTCTTTGTACCCCTCAATAGAATATTAATCACCACTCGCCAACGAATTTTGGGGCAATCACTTCCAAAATAGACCGGTTTCGTCTGCATTATAAATTTGTTCAGTTGTAAGTTGTACATTTTTAATGTATTTGTTTAAGTCTTCCACAAACATCGTTGCAGACACATAATCAGCGCACTCCTTTTCTCCTGTTGATTTCAGCCTACGAATTCCATGCCGATTTTTGAAATTTTCCAGCCAACCAGATGAATACTTGCACTTGGAATTTATGTTTAATTTACCATGAAAATATTTTACCTTCTCAGTAATCAGTTCGCCTAGAAATTGCAGGAAATTTTCAGTTTATGTTCATAATATGTCTGTATTTGAGTTATCTTACCTGTAATGGGACATGCCTTAAATCTTTCTTGTCGAAACCATTCATATGTTGCAAAATCAACTTCTGGATTTTCAGATTTTTTCAGTGTATGTCTCTTTTTTAAACCGTGTATTGAATCACTTTCCGATCCATATTTCAAAATGTTTTCTTCGTTTTTTATTAAGTCGCGTACAGTTTGTTTGCCAACAGCATATTTTTCAGATAAAAAATGAACGGATGTGTTCTTGCGATATTCGTTAATCAGTTCTATTTTCTCTTTAATTCAAAGAACTTTTCTTGCTCTTTTTGTAAGTTTACTTTTTGATGGAGCCATTTTCACAAAAACACCTATTAAGAGATCTAATTTCACTTACAGACTGAATGAAATTGAAATTTGATACAAACTTATTACATACATAAAAACAAAAAATGGGAATCCCCGAATTTTATTTCTTTGCACATTCACTTAAATTGAAAAAAGCTATTACATGTATGTATGTATATGCCGCACGGATAATGGAGGTAAAGCACGGTTATAGAGGTATAAAATCAAACACACAGCATGCGGGTGTACCCGGTTAATAGAGGCCCGGTTAACCGAGGTTCAATTGTAGTTCAAAAGCTATTACATAATAAAAGTCATAATTAGTTAATTTTTAAAAAATAATCAAAAAATTATCCGTGCTCGTTTCTCATAAATCGAAAATTCACAAAAAGTGCCATCCTAATTATAAAACATTGTATGTTTTACTTTTCGTTTTTGTTTTTATAAGTTTATTCGTATTTTTGTAGCTTTTCGAAATTCATGTTCATATTTATCAATAAAATTCCCATAAATATTGTGGTTTGCATTAAAACGTTAGTTGTTGTTTTATTTTTTTTTCTTTGCCATCGTTTTATTTGACCCATACTTTAAGTGCTAACGATTGTTATCCCTGGGTCGGACGTGTTTAGCCCTACGTGTGGCGACATGTATTTGGGGCGGTATGGCGACCATGACTGTCTATTGAAAAAACATCATACGAGGCGTATACATTGATTATGGTTTATTTCAGTTGGTATAATAGCAATACTGTTTATTAATGTTTATTAAGTATTTTTTATAAAAACAATATATAACATTGTGTGTATTTAGCATCAGAAAAATATTCAAATACATTTATCGACTAATACATGAATCTGGTGCGTATTAGTAATATTTAAATAATATTAAATAACTCATACGTAAAAAAAAATTAATTCGAAATGCTATGAAGATCTA